>OX465103.1:2500-185000 GCA_949987565.1 Luidia sarsii
CTAACCCTAACCCTAACCCTAACCCTAACCCTAACCCTAACCCTAACCCTAACCCTAACCCTAACCCTAACCCTAACCCTAACCCTAACCCTAACCCTAACCCTAACCCTAACCCTAACCCTAACCCTAACCCTAACCCTAACCCTAACCCTAACCCTAACCCTAACCCTAACCCTAACCCTAACCCTAACCCTAACCCTAACCCTAACCCTAACCCTAACCCTAACCCTAACCCTAACCCTAACCCTAACCCTAACCCTAACCCTAACCCTAACCCTAACCCTAACCCTAACCCTAACCCTAACCCTAACCCTAACCCTAACCCTAACCCTAACCCTAACCCTAACCCTAACCCTAACCCTAACCCTAACCCTAACCCTAACCCTAACCCTAACCCTAACCCTAACCCTAACCCTAACCCTAACCCTAACCCTAACCCTAACCCTAACCCTAACCCTAACCCTAACCCTAACCCTAACCCTAACCCTAACCCTAACCCTAACCCTAACCCTAACCCTAACCCTAACCCTAACCCTAACCCTAACCCTAACCCTAACCCTAACCCTAACCCTAACCCTAACCCTAACCCTAACCCTAACCCTAACCCTAACCCTAACCCTAACCCTAACCCTAACCCTAACCCTAACCCTAACCCTAACCCTAACCCTAACCCTAACCCTAACCCTAACCCTAACCCTAACCCTAACCCTAACCCTAACCCTAACCCTAACCCTAACCCTAACCCTAACCCTAACCCTAACCCTAACCCTAACCCTAACCCTAACCCTAACCCTAACCCTAACCCTAACCCTAACCCTAACCCTAACCCTAACCCTAACCCTAACCCTAACCCTAACCCTAACCCTAACCCTAACCCTAACCCTAACCCTAACCCTAACCCTAACCCTAACCCTAACCCTAACCCTAACCCTAACCCTAACCCTAACCCTAACCCTAACCCTAACCCTAACCCTAACCCTAACCCTAACCCTAACCCTAACCCTAACCCTAACCCTAACCCTAACCCTAACCCTAACCCTAACCCTAACCCTAACCCTAACCCTAACCCTAACCCTAACCCTAACCCTAACCCTAACCCTAACCCTAACCCTAACCCTAACCCTAACCCTAACCCTAACCCTAACCCTAACCCTAACCCTAACCCTAACCCTAACCCTAACCCTAACCCTAACCCTAACCCTAACCCTAACCCTAACCCTAACCCTAACCCTAACCCTAACCCTAACCCTAACCCTAACCCTAACCCTAACCCTAACCCTAACCCTAACCCTAACCCTAACCCTAACCCTAACCCTAACCCTAACCCTAACCCTAACCCTAACCCTAACCCTAACCCTAACCCTAACCCTAACCCTAACCCTAACCCTAACCCTAACCCTAACCCTAACCCTAACCCTAACCCTAACCCTAACCCTAACCCTAACCCTAACCCTAACCCTAACCCTAACCCTAACCCTAACCCTAACCCTAACCCTAACCCTAACCCTAACCCTAACCCTAACCCTAACCCTAACCCTAACCCTAACCCTAACCCTAACCCTAACCCTAACCCTAACCCTAACCCTAACCCTAACCCTAACCCTAACCCTAACCCTAACCCTAACCCTAACCCTAACCCTAACCCTAACCCTAACCCTAACCCTAACCCTAACCCTAACCCTAACCCTAACCCTAACCCTAACCCTAACCCTAACCCTAACCCTAACCCTAACCCTAACCCTAACCCTAACCCTAACCCTAACCCTAACCCTAACCCTAACCCTAACCCTAACCCTAACCCTAACCCTAACCCTAACCCTAACCCTAACCCTAACCCTAACCCTAACCCTAACCCTAACCCTAACCCTAACCCTAACCCTAACCCTAACCCTAACCCTAACCCTAACCCTAACCCTAACCCTAACCCTAACCCTAACCCTAACCCTAACCCTAACCCTAACCCTAACCCTAACCCTAACCCTAACCCTAACCCTAACCCTAACCCTAACCCTAACCCTAACCCTAACCCTAACCCTAACCCTAACCCTAACCCTAACCCTAACCCTAACCCTAACCCTAACCCTAACCCTAACCCTAACCCTAACCCTAACCCTAACCCTAACCCTAACCCTAACCCTAACCCTAACCCTAACCCTAACCCTAACCCTAACCCTAACCCTAACCCTAACCCTAACCCTAACCCTAACCCTAACCCTAACCCTAACCCTAACCCTAACCCTAACCCTAACCCTAACCCTAACCCTAACCCTAACCCTAACCCTAACCCTAACCCTAACCCTAACCCTAACCCTAACCCTAACCCTAACCCTAACCCTAACCCTAACCCTAACCCTAACCCTAACCCTAACCCTAACCCTAACCCTAACCCTAACCCTAACCCTAACCCTAACCCTAACCCTAACCCTAACCCTAACCCTAACCCTAACCCTAACCCTAACCCTAACCCTAACCCTAACCCTAACCCTAACCCTAACCCTAACCCTAACCCTAACCCTAACCCTAACCCTAACCCTAACCCTAACCCTAACCCTAACCCTAACCCTAACCCTAACCCTAACCCTAACCCTAACCCTAACCCTAACCCTAACCCTAACCCTAACCCTAACCCTAACCCTAACCCTAACCCTAACCCTAACCCTAACCCTAACCCTAACCCTAACCCTAACCCTAACCCTAACCCTAACCCTAACCCTAACCCTAACCCTAACCCTAACCCTAACCCTAACCCTAACCCTAACCCTAACCCTAACCCTAACCCTAACCCTAACCCTAACCCTAACCCTAACCCTAACCCTAACCCTAACCCTAACCCTAACCCTAACCCTAACCCTAACCCTAACCCTAACCCTAACCCTAACCCTAACCCTAACCCTAACCCTAACCCTAACCCTAACCCTAACCCTAACCCTAACCCTAACCCTAACCCTAACCCTAACCCTAACCCTAACCCTAACCCTAACCCTAACCCTAACCCTAACCCTAACCCTAACCCTAACCCTAACCCTAACCCTAACCCTAACCCTAACCCTAACCCTAACCCTAACCCTAACCCTAACCCTAACCCTAACCCTAACCCTAACCCTAACCCTAACCCTAACCCTAACCCTAACCCTAACCCTAACCCTAACCCTAACCCTAACCCTAACCCTAACCCTAACCCTAACCCTAACCCTAACCCTAACCCTAACCCTAACCCTAACCCTAACCCTAACCCTAACCCTAACCCTAACCCTAACCCTAACCCTAACCCTAACCCTAACCCTAACCCTAACCCTAACCCTAACCCTAACCCTAACCCTAACCCTAACCCTAACCCTAACCCTAACCCTAACCCTAACCCTAACCCTAACCCTAACCCTAACCCTAACCCTAACCCTAACCCTAACCCTAACCCTAACCCTAACCCTAACCCTAACCCTAACCCTAACCCTAACCCTAACCCTAACCCTAACCCTAACCCTAACCCTAACCCTAACCCTAACCCTAACCCTAACCCTAACCCTAACCCTAACCCTAACCCTAACCCTAACCCTAACCCTAACCCTAACCCTAACCCTAACCCTAACCCTAACCCTAACCCTAACCCTAACCCTAACCCTAACCCTAACCCTAACCCTAACCCTAACCCTAACCCTAACCCTAACCCTAACCCTAACCCTAACCCTAACCCTAACCCTAACCCTAACCCTAACCCTAACCCTAACCCTAACCCTAACCCTAACCCTAACCCTAACCCTAACCCTAACCCTAACCCTAACCCTAACCCTAACCCTAACCCTAACCCTAACCCTAACCCTAACCCTAACCCTAACCCTAACCCTAACCCTAACCCTAACCCTAACCCTAACCCTAACCCTAACCCTAACCCTAACCCTAACCCTAACCCTAACCCTAACCCTAACCCTAACCCTAACCCTAACCCTAACCCTAACCCTAACCCTAACCCTAACCCTAACCCTAACCCTAACCCTAACCCTAACCCTAACCCTAACCCTAACCCTAACCCTAACCCTAACCCTAACCCTAACCCTAACCCTAACCCTAACCCTAACCCTAACCCTAACCCTAACCCTAACCCTAACCCTAACCCTAACCCTAACCCTAACCCTAACCCTAACCCTAACCCTAACCCTAACCCTAACCCTAACCCTAACCCTAACCCTAACCCTAACCCTAACCCTAACCCTAACCCTAACCCTAACCCTAACCCTAACCCTAACCCTGAACATTTCTTTCCGACCCTCCTAAGACCAATCAAGCTGTAAAGCTCCTGTTTAAATGGGCTTTTTATATCAACTGTTTGCATCAACTTGATAAATATTCATCAACAATTGAACTTATAACATTAAAACAAACTTTTAAGCTCCGGATTAAAATTCCAAAATAAATTGCGATATAATTATTATCATTTTCATAGCTTAGAACAGCTGTTGAAAGAAGATACTTGTTTGGGCCAATTAAGCTTATTTAACTGAATGGAATTGATTACCATGTTAAGATGTAATCAAATTGTATTTCATAAATGCAAAGGTTTCATTTATCATAAACAAGTTTCTCTGTGGTACATAAACATTTAATGTTTGATTGCTCAAAGTACTTCAGTTTTTCTTTTGCTTTTAAGATGATCATTTTAGAATATCATCCCATCAATCTATGACCAAGCAGGCTTTGTTTCTTCTATGCATTGAGGGTGACAGTGCAAGAGTGCAATTGGAGGGGAAGAGTAGAGAGAAAGATGTGGGTGCAAAAAAATGAAAGAGATAGGTCAATGATTGACTTGGCTGAGAGAAGATGTGGGTGCAAAGATGGGAGAGAGAGAAGAAACAAAGACTGCGGTTGGAAGATGTAATTTGCATAAGCGTGGACTTTGTTCGACAGTAAAATCTAGATAAGTCACTCTCTGATAACTCAAAACTCCTGTTAAGTTAAACAAGGATTCTACATGTATTCCCTTCACCAGTAAAATAATGTTACAACTTCTCTTAACTCAAAACTCTGCTCAACACAAAATAATGATGATCATGAAGTAAATAAAACCTGTTGACCTGCAATGCATCAATCTCAAAAGGGCCTGACGTTTTGATGCTAGCAGGACCTTTCTCAAGGACCTTTAAGAAAGGTCCAGCTAAGGCCGAAATGTCAGACTCTCTAACTTTTGAAATTATGAGCCTGTTTACTTGAGATTTGACTAATCAAAACTTTCCTATATTTCCAAAAATACAAACAGAAACTCTTATTTTTCATTCTTATTTCACTCTTATTTAAATTAATGTAATGACAAATATTTCATAATGATAATCTTAAGTTACATCGTAGATCACTTTTATTTATTTTTAAATAGTCAGCGAATTTAATGGCTGCCGTCTAGTTGAAGTCTCTCTCCACTGTCTCTGAAGAGCTGATATCTGGCTGCACCAGGGTGTACATAAGTTCTCCATTCTGAGACAAAAGATAAGTATGAAGAAATATCTTAGTTATTGTATTCATTAAAGATCCAAGTACAGGGTTACGGAGGAAAATTAGAAGAGCATGTAAGACTGACTATAGTTTAGGTTTTAATCAGCATTCGCACAAAATGCCAAGTGGATATCAGTGAAAAGTAAGTACCCATTGTTCTAGGGCAGTGAAACTGCCAGATTTAGTTATTTAGTCTAGGTTTTGGAAGATTTTTAAACCCACCGAAGATGTAAAAATGTTGATACACATTAAGTTCAGAACCCACTACATAAATGTAGGGCTAGTCTGAAAATTGACAAAAAATTCCCAAGCAGGATACATTTGAGGCCTCTGGAGGAGTACGGAATGAGTAGATGACAAGTCATTCCTACAAGGCACAAACTCACCTCAATATGACCTCAGGGGCATCATCAGTCACTGCAGTTTTCCTCACTCACAATTTCCACAAACCAGCCTCTTCCTGGGCCCTTCTCAGAATCCTGGCTGCACCACTGACTAGGAAGGAATTAAGACAAGGAATGACAGCATGGTAAATGCGAGGCAATCAAGGGGGTATGGCATGACAACATTCTGAAATAAGAGTTACTTTAGAACTTGAGAGACTGTTTAGACTGGGAGCTACCTCTAGCTATCAGTTTGATCTGCGAAGGTGAGCTCCTTAAACACATCCAGTGGGTGCTGTCATCAATCCTAAGTTTGGTTTGGAGGGTTGTCGTCACAGGACTCGATGGACGACAGTTTTGTTTGGAGGGTTGTCGTCACAGGAGTCGATGGACGTCAGTTTGGTTTGGAGGGTTGCCGTCACAGGAGTCGATGGACGGCAGTTTCGATTGGAGGGCTGTCGTCAAAGGAGTCGATGGACGACAGTTTGGTTTGGAGGGTTGTCGTCACAGGAGTCGATGGATGACAGTTTGGTTTAGAGGGTTGTCATCAAAGGAGACGATGGAAGACAGTTTGGTTTGGAGGGTTGCCATCACAGGGGTCGACAGACGACAGTTTCGTTTTGAGGGTTGTCGTCACAGGAGTCGATGGACGACAGGTTGGTTTTGAGGGTTGCCATCACAGGAGTCGATGGACATCAGTTTGGTTTGGAGGGTTGCCGTCGCAGGAGTCGATGGACGTCAAATTCGTTTGGAGGGTTGTTGTCACAGGAGTCAACGAACGACAGTTTGGTTTGGAGGGTTGTCGTCACAGGAGTCGACGGACAACAGTTTCGTTTGGAGGGTTGTCGTCACAGGAGTCGACAGACGACAGTTTGGTTTGGAGGGTTGTGGTAACAGGAGTCGACAGACGACAGTTTGGTTTGGAGGGTTGTCGTCAGAGCAGTCAAACATCAAACTGTCGAGGAATTCTACTAACTTTGAGTTCAGCAAAATTGAAAATGGCCGCCGGTCTGATCAAAACAAACTCAATAGCGCCACCAATAGTTGGGAAGACGTCAGTCATGCAGACTCTTAATTGTAAAGAGCGCCACCAACGGTAGTTAAGTCGTCAACATGCAGACTGTTAATTGTAAAGAGCGCCACCAAGAAAGAGGAATGAAGGCAGCGGATCCTTTTTGTGGGTTCATTTTGCACGCATTGGTTCCTACGAGATGCCCGTTTGCACCCATTCTGAAAACGAAAAAAAATTAACAACCCAAACTTAGCAGATGAACAATTGTTCAATTTCTGTACCGTGAATTATTAAGTTGGCTTTCTTCCAGCTTCAGATATTATCACTTAGGCCTATACATGTTCATCATAATGAATTTTTTTTTTTAAAGTTCATAGTCATGTCTTTCCTTTATTTATTTATTTGACTTAAATTGAAAACGTTGCATCCAATCTGAATAAGATCCTGAGATTTGCAACAATTGGTTGTTTATAATCTAAATGAAAACTTAGCTATAATATTCATCAAAACAACCCAATAATTTTGGCAGAAATATTACATCTTTACACCTATTTTTCAACTCGACTTAGCGGATGTGACGTAATGCTGTTGATTCCTTTGAATATATAGCCACCAGACAGGGTAATGTGGATTACTAATTGTGTATAAAAGTTTATGAATTAATACAATAAATTATGGTCAAAGTGCCTCCAAAATCATCTCATCCAATCTGAATAAGATCCTGAGATTTGCAACAATTGGTTGTTTATAATCTAAATGAAAACTTAGCTATAATATTCATCAAAACAACCCAATAATTTTGGCAGAAATATTACATCTTTACACCTATTTTTCAACTCGACTTAGCGGATGTGACGTAATGCTGTTGATTCCTTTGAATATATAGCCACCAGACAGGGTAATGTGGATTACCAATTGTGTATAAAAGTTTATGAATTAATACAATAAATTATGGTCAAAGTGCCTCCAAAATCATCTCAGAATGAACTACTACTTTAAGTATTTAAAATATTTAAAAACAAACAAATCAAATGACCCCAAAAAAGTGGAGATTAAAATGATATCAGTTTCAAATTTGTCAATAAGATCCTGAGATTTGCAACAATTGGTTGTTTATAATCTAAATGAAAACTTAGCTATAATATTCATCAAAACAACCCAATAATTTTGGCAGAAATATTACATCTTTACACCTATTTTTCAACTCGACTTAGCGGATGTGACTTATACCCTTTTCCCACTACAAACTGCTTAACCCCGAGATTTGCCGCCCCGGGTTAAGCATTCTGTACCCCGGGGTTCGTTAACCCTGAGTTCTGTTCCCATTTGTCGCGTTAACCCGGAGTTTCGCGAAACCCGGGGCGAGCTTGCCCCGGGTTAACGATGTGCGATTTCCCACTACACCCCAACCCCGGTGTCCGTCACTGCCCGGACCGGAAATCCCACAGCGCGCTAGCTGGTCCCACAATGCCTCGTACCGCCTTGTCGCCCAGCAACCACCCGTCGGCGCGCGCTGCCTGACTGGATACATGTGGGCTGTACTCGATTAACGTACATGTACATGTACTTTCGTTTGGGCATAATCCGCACTCTCGTGTACATGTACACTGCATTGAAAATGGCGTCAGATATAAATATAATATAGATATAAAATTTCGGCAAATCCGGGGCATCAAGGCAATTTACCGACTTTTGTTTTATTAGTACCGATGCAAACACGCTGTAAGCACTTAAAAAAAAACTTTCAAAATAGGCGCTGAAGGCACCGAATCGTTGTTTTAGGTCTCCTACTAATATATCATCGTTTCTGTGGGACCACAATGCCTGAACAAGATTATTTTCCAACATAAAAATGACGTCTAAAATAGGTACATGTACACCCATCCACAGTCCATACAGTTGTGCACAGAATGCGCAATGTTTAGCTGACAGTGCGCACGGTACAGTGAAGCTTCCATGTGTGCTGCACACACACTGCACCGCAGTCGGAATATTATTTCATGCGCGCTGCAGTGTGCTAAAAGGGCACGGCAATTTGTTGCCGTGAAAATCCTCCAAATTTAAGGGCACCGCGGCAATTGGTGAGGGCACGACGGCAACTGCCGTCGTTGCCGTCGTTGCCGTCGTGAATTTACTGCCCTCTTGTAAATGCCAGATGTGCGTCGCATGCGGATTTTCCCGCCACGTATCCCACCTCTGACCGTCCCATTACGTAACGCATCCGGTGTCTTAACCCTGAGAATGTCCACCGGACTCGTACCCCGGCGCGGTTTCCCACTACAACGCCATCCCCGGGGTTCGGCCGTTACCCCCGAGATTTCCATCCTTAACCCTGGTCGCGAGCAGGGTTAACGAACCCCGGGGTAACGGCCGATTTTTCGGTCTCAACCCGGGGCGGGAAAAGTGTAGTGGGAAACGTCCTGGCAACCATTTCCAACCCGGGGTATCTCGGGGGTAAGGCTTGCCGTTACCCCCGAGATAACCCGGAGATTGCGTAGTGGGAAAGGGGTATATAGTGACGTAATGCTGTTGATTCCTTTGAATATATAGCCACCAGACAGGGTAATGTGGATTACCAATTGTGTATAAAAGTTTATGAATTAATACAATAAATTATGGTCAAAGTGCCTCCAAAATCATCTCAGAATGAACTACTACTTTAAGTATTTAAAATATTTAAAAACAAACAAATCAAATGACCCCAAAAAAGTGGAGATTAAAATGATATCAGTTTCAAATTTTTCAATTTCTTTATTGTGAATTAAGTTGGCTTTGTTAGAGCGTCAGTTATCACTTATACATCATAATGAAATTCTTAATACATTCAATAGCTCCCAGCGGTATATATGACAAAGGGCGCCCTCTTTGACCTGGGAAAGGCGAAAAACAGATCAAACATTCAAAGCAATCCGATCTGAAAATTCCTTTCCGACCCTCCTGAGAGCGATCAAGCATTACAGCTCCAGGTCAGAGGGGCTTCTTACTACATCAACAGTACTGTTTACATAATGTCATGAAAAGTTATCAATATTACTTATAACTTAAAATGAACATTTAACAATCTTAACTTTTAATATTCTGTACAGAACAAATTGTGATATTTTATAATTATCATAGCTTAGAACAGCTGATGAGAGAAGATACTTCTTTTGGCCAATTGACTGATTTGATTAAATACATATAATTACCACCTTAATTAACACTAATTATTTAAAATCTATTACCATAATTACAACAATACCATAATTATTAACCATAAACAAGTTTCTCTGTGGTACACACTTTTGTTTGATTGCTCAAAGTACTTCAGTTTTTCTTTTGCTTTTGAGATGATCATTTCAGAATATCATCCCATCAATCTATGACCAAGCAGGCTTTGTTTCTTCTATGGTTTGAGGGTGACAGTGCAGGAGTGCAATTGGTGAGATAGAGTAGAGAGAAAGATGTTTGTGCAAAAAAAATGAAAGAGATAGGTCAATGATTGACCTGGCTGAGAGAAGATGTGGGTGCAAAGATAGGAGAGAGAAGAAACAATGTCTGCGGTTGGAGGACATAATTTGCATAAGTGTTGAAAACTAGTTTTCAAAAAACCACAGAGAAACTCTTCTATTTTTATTATACAATGAACTACTTGAATTAATTTTAATAAAACAATATTAATAAGGATAATCTAAAGTTATATCCAAGATCCAATCTAATTTTCAAGAAGTGGTCGTGGCTGCCGTCCAGTTGAAGTCCCTCTCCACTGCCTCTGATGAAAAGCTGATACCTGGCTGCACCTGGGTGTCCATAGGTTGTCCATTCTGAGACAAAAGAAAAGTATAAATAAATGTCTTAGTCATTGTATTCCTTAAAGATCAGAGTACAGGGATTCAGAGGAAATTTCTAAGGATGTGAGACTTACTATGTTGGGATGGATTTCTTAGTTTGAGTTTTGATCAGCATTCGGGCAAAATGGCAAGTGGATATGAGTGAAAAGGACCCATATAATTATAGACACTACTGCTATGAAAAGAGAGGAAGTGCCAGATTTGGTGATTTAGTCCAGGTTTTGGTGGAAGGTTTTTAAACCAACGGAAGATGTAAACATTCAGTTCAGAACCCACTACAAAAATGAAGGGCTAGTCAAAAAATTGACAAAAAAGTCCCAAAGCAGGATACGTTTGAAGCCTCTGGAGGAGTACGTACGGAATGAGTAGATGACAAGTCATTCCTACAAGGCACAAACTCACCTCAATATGACCTCAGTAGCATCATCAGTCACTGCAGTTTTCCTCACTCACAATTTCCACAAACCAGCCTCTTCCTGGGCCCTTCTCAGAATCCAGGCTGCACCACTGAATAGGAAGGAATTAAGACAAGGAATGACAGCATGGTAAATGTAAGGCAATCAAGGGGATAGGGCATGACAACATTCTGAAATAAGAGTTACATTCGAACTTGAGAAACCGTTTTGTCTGGGACCTACCTCTAGTGATCAGTATGATCTGCAATGGTGAGCTCCTTAAACACCTCAAGTATGGTTGCCATCGCAGGAGTTGACGGAAGGCAGCTTCATTTGGAGGGTGGCCGTCGCAGGAGTCAACAGACGGCAGTTTCATTTGAAGGGTGGTCGTCGCAGGATTTGACAGACGGCAGTTTCGTTTGGAGGGTTGCAGTCGCAGGAGTTGACAGACGACAGTTTCATTTGGAGGGTGGCCGTCGCAGGAGTTGACAGACGGCAGTTTCGTTTGGAGGGTTGCCGTCGCAGGTGTTGACGGACGGCAGTTTCCTTTGGAGGGTTGCCGTCGCAGGAGTTGACAGACGGCAGTTTCGTTTGCAGGGTAGCCGCCACAGGAGTTGACAGACGGCAGTTTCGTTTGGAGGGTGGCCGTCGCAGGAGTTGACAGACGGCAGTTTCGTTTGGAGGGTTGTCGTCGCAGGAGTTGACGAACGACAGTTTCATTTGGAGGGTGGCCATCGCAGGAGTTGACAGACGGCAGTTTCGTTTGGAGGGTTGTCGTCGCAGGAGTTGACAGACGACAGTTTCGTTTGCAGGGTGGCCGTCACAGGAGTTGACAGACAGCAGTTTCGTTTGGAGGGTTGCCGTCGCAGGAGTTGACGGACGGCAGTTTCATTTGCAGATTGGCTGTCGCAGGAGTTGACAGACGGCAGTTTCGTTTGGATGGTTGTCGTCGCAGGAGTTGACGGGCGACAGTTTCGTTTGCAGGGTGGCCGTCGCAGGATTTGACAGACGGCAGTTTCGTTTGGAGGGTGGCCGTCGCAGGAGTTGACAGACGGCAGTTTCGTTTGGAGGGTTGTCGTCGCAGGAGTTGACGAACGACAGTTTCATTTGGAGGGTGGCCATCGCAGGAGTTGACAGACGGCAGTTTCGTTTGGAGGGTTGCCGTCGCAGGAGTTGACAGACGACAGTTTCGTTTGCAGGGTGGCCGTCACAGGAGTTGACAGACAGCAGTTTCGTTTGGAGGGTTGCCGTCGCAGGAGTTGACGGACGGCAGTTTCATTTGCAGATTGGCTGTCGCAGGAGTTGACAGACGGCAGTTTCGTTTGGATGGTTGTCGTCGCAGGAGTTGACGGGCGACAGTTTCGTTTGCAGGGTGGCCGTCGCAGGATTTGACAGACGACAGTTTCGTTTGCAGGGTGGCCGTCACAGAGGGTGGCCGTCACAGGAGTTGACAGACAGCAGTTTCGTTTGGAGGGTTGCCGTCGCAGGAGTTGACGGACGGCAGTTTCATTTGCAGATTGGCTGTCGCAGGAGTTGACAGACGGCAGTTTCGTTTGGATGGTTGTCGTCGCAGGAGTTGACGGACGACAGTTTCGTTTGCAGGGTTGGCGTCACAGGAGTTGACAGACGACAGTTTCGTTTGGAGGGTTGCAGTCCCGGGAGTTGACAGACGGCAGTTTCGTTTGGAGGGTTGCCGTCGTAGGAGTTGACAGACGGCAGTTTCCTTTGGAGGGTTGCCGTCGCAGAAGTTGACAGACGGCAGTTTCGTTTCCAGGGTGGCCGTCGCAGGAGTTGACAGACGGCAGTTTCATTTGCAGATTGGCTGTCGCAGGAGTTGACAGACGGCAGTTTCGTTTGGATGGTTGTCGTCGCAGGAGTTGACGGGCGACAGTTTCGTTTGCAGGGTGGCCGTCGCAGGATTTGACAGACGGCAGTTTCGTTTGGAGGGTGGCCGTCGCAGGAGTTGACAGACGGCAGTTTCGTTTGGAGGGTGGCCATCGCAGGAGTTGACAGACGGCAGTTTCGTTTGGAGGGTTGCCGTCGCAGGAGTTGACAGACGACAGTTTCGTTTGCAGGGTGGCCGTCACAGGAGTTGACAGACAGCAGTTTCGTTTGGAGGGTTGCCGTCGCAGGAGTTGACGGACGGCAGTTTCATTTGCAGATTGGCTGTCGCAGGAGTTGACAGACGGCAGTTTCGTTTGGATGGTTGTCGTCGCAGGAGTTGACGGGCGACAGTTTCGTTTGCAGGGTGGCCGTCGCAGGATTTGACAGACGACAGTTTCGTTTGCAGGGTGGCCGTCACAGAGGGTGGCCGTCACAGGAGTTGACAGACAGCAGTTTCGTTTGGAGGGTTGCCGTCGCAGGAGTTGACGGACGGCAGTTTCATTTGCAGATTGGCTGTCGCAGGAGTTGACAGACGGCAGTTTCGTTTGGATGGTTGTCGTCGCAGGAGTTGACGGACGACAGTTTCGTTTGCAGGGTTGGCGTCACAGGAGTTGACAGACGACAGTTTCGTTTGGAGGGTTGCAGTCCCGGGAGTTGACAGACGGCAGTTTCGTTTGGAGGGTTGCCGTCGTAGGAGTTGACAGACGGCAGTTTCCTTTGGAGGGTTGCCGTCGCAGAAGTTGACAGACGGCAGTTTCGTTTCCAGGGTGGCCGTCGCAGGAGTTGACAGACGGCAGTTTCCTTTGGAGGGTTGCTGTCGCAGTAGTTGACAGACGGCAGTTTCGTTTGCAGGGTGGCCGTCGCAGGAGTTGACAGACAGCAGTTTCTTTTGGAGGGTTGCCGTCGCTGGAGTTGACAGAGGGCAGTTTTGTTTGCAGGGTGGCCGTCGCTGGAGTTGATAAACAGCAGTTTCGTTTGGAGGGTTGCCGTCGCAGGAGTTGACAGACTGCAGTTTCGTTTGCAGGGTGGCCGTCGCAGGATTTGACAGACGGCAGTTTTGTTTGGAGGGTTGCCGTCGCAAGAGTTGACAGACGGCAGTTTCCTTTGGAGGGTTGCCGTCGCAGAAGTTGACAGACGGCAGTTTCGTTTCGAGGGTGGCCGTCGCAGGAGTTGACAGACGGCAGTTTCCTTTGGAGGGTTGCCGTCGCAGTAGTTGACAGACGGCAGTTTCGTTTGCAGGGTGGCCGTCGCAGGAGTTGACGGACGACAGTTTCTTTTGGAGGGATGCCGTCGCTGGAGTTGACAGAGGGCAGTTTCGTTTGCAGGGTGGCCGTCGCAAGAGTTGACAGACATCAGTTTCTTTTGGAGGGTTGCCGTCGCTGGAGTTGACAGAGGGCAGTTTCGTTTGCAGGGTGGCCGTCGCAGGAGTTGACAGACTGCAGTTTCGTTTGCAGGGTAGCCGTCGCAGGATTTGACAGACGGCAGTTTCATTTGCAGGGTGGCCGTCGCAGGAGTTGACAGACGGCAGTTTTGTTTGGAGGGTTGCCGTCGCAAGAGTTGACAGACGGCAGTTTCCTTTGGAGGGTTGCCGTCGCAGAAGTTGACAGACGGCAGTTTCGTTTCCAGGGTGGCCGTCGCAGGAGTTGACAGACGGCAGTTTCCTTTGGAGGGTTGCCGTCGCAGTAGTTGACAGACGGCAGTTTCGTTTGCAGGGTGGCCGTCGCAGGAGTTGACAGACGGCAGTTTCATTTGGAGGGTTGCCGTCGCAGGAGTTGACAGACGGCAGATTCGTTTGCAGGGTGGACGTCGCAGGAGTTGACAGACGGCAGTTTCGTTTGGAGGGTTGCCGTCGCAGGAGTTGACAAACGGCAGTTTCATTTGCAGGGTGGCCGTCGCAGGAGTTGACAGATGGCAGTTTCGTTTGGAGGGTTGCCGTCGCAGGAGTTGACAAACGGCAGTGATCATTTGCAGGGTTGCCGTCGCAGGAGTTGACGGACGGCAGTTTCGTTTTGGTGGGTTGCTGTCGCAGGATTGGAGTTGACGGACGGCAGTTTCGTTTGGAGGGTTGCCGTCGCAGGAGTTGACGGACGACAGTTTCGTTTGGAGGGTCGCCGTCGCAGGAGTTGACAGAAGGCAGTTTCGTTTGGAGGGTGGCCGTCGCAGGAGTTGACAGACGGCAGTTTCGTTTGGAGGGTGGCCGTCGCAGGAGTTGACAGAAGGCAGTTTCGTTTGTAGGGTGGCCGTCGCAGGAGTTGACGGACGGCAGTTTTGTTTGGTGGGTTGCCATAGCAGAGGTTGACAGAAGGTAGTTTCGTTTGTAGGGTGGCTGTTGAAGACACCACTGGATAATGGCAGGTAAGAGCTGAAGTAAAGGAAAAAAGAACAAAACATGCTCTTTAGGTTTCATTTATTAGATACAATTCTTAATGGCAAAAAAGCATTTTGGATTTAGAATTGATTTAGAACTTGAGGGATTGTTCAGTCTATTACACACCTCTAGTTAGTGCCATCTGCAATGTTGAGCTTCTTGAACTCATCAAGGAGGTGCTATCAGCAATCCTGCAGAATAAGAAATGCAAAAGAAAGGAAACCATTCAATACAATTTCATGAACTGACATAACTCTGTAGGAACAATCTCTCTAACCAAGAATCAAAATCTATATCAACAGCAAATGCCATAGCAACAGCTTTTCATCTTATTTTTTGTTTATCAGATGCAGACATTTTCTTCCTAAAATGTGTGGCTTTGACTTCATTCCTCCCTCCAAATAATCTTTCCTTATCCTTAGAACTTGAAATGATCGATGAGATGCTGTTTGATACAAACCTCATTGATTTTCTGTGATGTACTCCTCAAAAACAGGGTCATCCCAGTCACCCCTCCTCCCTCCGTCCCTGCAGTATCTTCCAGGATGGAGGACAAGGCATCCTCTTGGCTGGTCACTCCATGGACTGCTCACATATCTGCAGAGAAAAGGGAAGAAAAAAGAAAAAAACTTGCCACCGACAAAGCTGGGCATCATTAGTCCAACATTCAAAAACAAACTTCTACTCTACTCTAGCACACCAACTCTCACACTCACACCACCCTAGAGATCTTACCAAATTAGGCCTAGCTAAAACTTTACATTACGCCTGATCTATACAATCTTACTTCTGTCCCAAGCATTGAGCATCCTCTGCGATGGTTGTCTTCAGGAGATCCACTGGAATCTGAAGAAGACAAAAAACCTTGCTGTTTAGATTTAATTGATGACGAAAAATATTTTCAAAGTGTACCATGACAATATTAATCGTGCTAAATTAGAACCATGGATAGCAAAAGCTTTGTGATGAACTCACCGAAGACTCGTGGCATTTCTAGTCAGTCTCTTCTCTTCTTGGGCTCTGGTCAGAATCCTGTCGGCACCACTGGATAATGGCAGGTAAGAGCTGAAGTAAAGGAAAAAGCACAAAACTTGCTCTTCAGGTTATATTCATCAGATACAATTCTCAATAGCAAACAAATATTAGTGATTAAGAATTGAGAACTTGAGGGATTGTTGAGTCTATAACACACCTCTAGTTAGTCTCATCTGCAATGTTGAGCTTCTTAAACACCTCAAGGAGGTGCTGTCAGCAATCCTGCAGAATGAGAAACACAAAAAAAAGAAAATCATTCAATACAATTTCATCAACTGTCAAAACGCATTGGGAATAATCTCTCTAACCAATCATAGCGACAGATTCTCATCTGATTAAATGTTTATCAGATGCAGACATTTCTTCCTAAAATTTGTGGCGGGGACTTAAGCCCTCCATCCAAATAATCTTTCTTTATCCTTAGCAATTGAAATGATTGAAAGAACTAAATTTTATTTGACACAAACCTGATGGATTTGCTGTGATGTACTCCTCAAAAACAGGGTCATCATAGTCACCTCTCCTCCCTCCGTCCCTGCAGTATCTTCCAGGATGGAGGACAAGGCATCCTCTTGGCTGGTCACTCCATGGACTGCTCACATAATTATCTGCAGAAAAAAGGGAAGAAAAAAGAAAAAACTTGCCCCTAACAAAGCTGGGCATCATTAGTCCAACATTCAAATGCAAAACAAACTTCTACTCTACTCTAGCACACCAACTCTCACACTCACACCACCCTAGAGATCTTACCAAATTAGGCCTAGCTAAAACTTTACATTACGCCTGATCTATACAATCTTACTTCTGTCCCAAGCATTGAGCATCCTCTGCGATGGTTGTCTTCAGGAGATCCACTGGAATCTGAAGAAGACAAAAAACCTAGCTGTTTAGATTTAATTCATAACGAAAAATATTTTCAAAGTGTACCATGACAATATTAATCATGCTAAATTAGAACCATGGATAGCAAAACCTTTTTGATGAACTCACCGAAGACTCGTGGCATTTCTAGTCAGTCTCTTCTCTTCTTGGGCTCTGGTCAGAATCCTGTCGGCACCACTGGATAATGGCGGGTAAGAGCTGAAGTAAAGGAAAAGTAACAAAACTTGCTCTTAAGGTATTATTTATTAGACACATTTATCAATGGCAAAAAGCATTTTAAAATAAGAATTGATTTAGAACTTGAGGGATTGTTGGGTCTATTACACACCTCTAGTTAGTGCCATCTGCAATGTTGAGCTTCTTATACTCCTCAAGGAGGTGCTATCAGCAATCCTTTAGAATAAGAAAAACAAAAGAAAAAGAAAAAAACTTTCAATACAATTTTATAAACTGACAAAACTCTTTTGGAATAATCTCTCTAACCAATAATCTGAAACCCAACAGCAACAGCAGTTGCCATAGCGACATATACTGATTCAATGTTTATCAGATGCAGACACTTTCTTCCTTAAATTTGCGGCTTTGACTTCAACCCTCCATCCAAATTATAATCTTCCTTTATCATTAGAACTTGAAATGATCCATGGGACTTAATGTTGTTTGATACAAACCTGATGGATTTGCTGTGATGTACTCCTCAAAAACAGGGTCATCCCAGTCACCCCTCCTCCCTTCGTCCCTGCAGTATCTTCCAGGATGGAGGACAAGGCATCCTCTTGGTTGGTCTCTCCATGGACTGCTCACATATCTTCAGAAAAAAGGGAAGAAAAGAAAAAAACTGGCCCCAGACTAAGCTGGGTTAGTCCTACATTGAAATGCAAAACAGAAATTCCACTCAAGCTTACCAACATTCAAGCATCCCCAGTACCTTCTGTATCTTCAAGCACACCACCATTCACACTCACACCAATCTGAGATTGACTAATAAGGTCCAGCAAGAGCTGGGCATTCTACTCACCAAAGACCTCAATAAGTGAGACTGAGAAATTGTCCTCTACAGTCCAACTAACTCAGCCTCCTCTTATTGTGTCTTTGAAATGACCTATTATTTTTGTTTTACATGAACTTAAAAAGATTCAGTTCATTTCAATTCCTTTTTACGAATCCTGACCTACATTTATTGAGTCTGAAAACTAACATTTCAAAATGGAGAATGACGTCAATAAATGAAGTGACACATAACATTGGACATGTTCTTTGGGGTCCTTACTATATTTCTCTTTGTTTAGTACGAGGAGTCACATACTGCTTTGATAAGCAGGGTATGTGTGTAACCATGACAGCTTAGAAATCTCCAGAGCAGTTCTTGAAGGAGAAGTAATTATTTATAAACAAGATCCTCGATGTATGGATGAGGCTGGAGATCCTTCCTTACACAGTGAAGCAAAAAATCACAATAACAAATTTAATTTGACAGTCACGTTGACTGCACAACCATGGGGTTGGTTTACAGAATAATTCAACATTTCTGGCACACTCATTTAAACCTTTTTCATTTAGGAGATCCATGCTTACGCAGTGAAGCAAAAAATTACAATAACAAATTTAATTTGACAGTCACGCTGACTGCACAATAATGGGGTTGGTTTACAGAATAATTCAACATTTCTGGCACACTCATTTAAACCTTTTTCATTTAGGAGATCCATGCTTACACAGTGAAGAAAAAAATCACAAAAACAAATTCAATTTGACAGTCACGTTGACTGCACAACCAAGGGGTTGGTTTACAGAATATTCTTTCATTTTGTAGATTATCATTTAGTTTCTTTGGTTTCACCATTCTGACATTTTTGTCACTCAATTTTGCCATTATAGGCACAGAATAATTTAAACCTTTTTAATTTAGGAGATCCATGCTTACACAGTGAAGACAAGAATCACAAACATAAATTTATTTGACAGTCACGTTGACTGCACAACCCGCAGGGTTGGTTTACAGAATATTCTTTCATTTTATAGATTAACATTTAGTTACTTTGGTTTCACCATTTCTGGCATTTTTGTTACTCACCATTTTTGGCAAAATGTAGGCAAAGAATCATTCAAACCTATTTCATTATTTTAGAAGATCCATGCTTACACAGTGAAGAAAAAAACATTACTCATTTCCGGCAATGATTGTCACAAAATCATTTAACATTTTTCATTTAGGAGATCATTGCTTACACACAGTGAAGAAAAACATCATAAACACAATGTTAATTAGACAGTCACTTGACTGCACAACCACGGGGTTGGTTTACAAATCCTTTAAACCTCACTGGCCCAATCCTCTGATTCACTGCATCTTGAAGCAAAGAGAACTACTTGGTCAAGGATGGGGTCATCTGCAGTTCTTATGTACCTCTACTACCCCCAGGTAGAGGCATACATATGACACTCTGACGATTTACAGGAAGAATTTGCTAGTTCTATTTATTGAGGAGATCCTTCCTTACACACATAGTGAGAAAAAAACATCACGGCGTTGGTTTACAAAGTATCATTTTGTAGATGATCATTACTTTGAAGCAGTGTACAGGTGCAACTGTAGAGAGCCAGGTGAAATCATGAGCATCATGGAAGACGAAAATGTACACCAATAATTATTTGGCGATTTACAGAAATTTGCTGTTACAGAGTCTATTCTAAAGAAATTCAGCCACTTCAGGCAAGCCAGACAACTGAATGATGATCACAAGCTTAAGATAGAAGCAGAGCTACCCACAATACATGACCTAGAGAACAAAAAGGTTCAATGCTAAGGCTGCTGACCAGTCTCGTAAGACTCATGTCTTGGACTTGGACCTGAGAGATGAGACTCAAATACAAGTTGTCTGCCCCATCACACCCCTCCTTGCCTAGGATGGGCACAGAATCATTTAAACTTTGTTTTATTTAAGAGATCCTTCCTTACAAATATAGTGAAGACTTATTTACAACACAAATTTAATTAGTCAGAATATTCTTTCATTTTGTAGATTCTGGCATTTGTGTTCATTTTTGGCAAGGTAGGCGCAGATTTTGTTTTTTTTAATCTAGGAGATCCATTCTCACACGCGTAGTGAAAAACATCACAAACACAACCTTAATTAGACAGTCCCTTGACTGCACAACCAAGGGGTTGGTTTACATATCCTTTAAATCTCACTGGTCCAATCCTCTAATTCCCTGCATCTTAAAGCAAATTTAAAAACATTGGCCTTAGAAAAAAATGGTTGAATGCTAGCATCACACCCCTCCCCTTACCCATCACACCCCTCCCCTCACCCATTACGCCCCTCCCCTCACCCATTACGCCCCTCTATCTCCTCACCCATCACATCCCCCTTTTGAGGAGTGTGGTAGAGTTTGAAAGCATCTTACATTGTAAGACTCATACAGACCATGTTCAGAGAACCACTTAGTCAAGGATGGTGTCATCTGCAGTTCTTATACGTGTACCTCTACCACCCCGAGGCATATGTACATGTATGCCACTTTCTTGCAATTTACAAAGAATCAATGTTACACATTGTTGAATGGTCTTTGTTTTAGTTTACAATGCTCTTCAGCATTGTAATATTTTTCAATCTTCATTTTGAAACCTGAGAAGTGATGAGTCTCTTCCAGTCTTGGGCTCTTGTCAGAATCTTGTCGGCACCACTGGATAATGACAGGTAAGAGCTGAGAATGTAAGGCTGACAATTTGGGGATGGATTTCATAGTTTGGGTTTTGATTGATAAGCATTGGGGTAAAATGGCAAGTGGATATCAATCAAAAGTATGCACAGACACTATACTGCTATGGAATGGGTTTGACAGGTAATTGTTCTAGGGCAGGGACAGTAGAGGAAGTGCCGGATTTGGTGATTTGGTCCAGGTTTGGTGGAAGATTTATAAACACACTGATCCTGGATGTAAAATTGTATATTCAACTCCAGAGAACCCACTGGATAGGACTAGTCAGAAAATTAAATAAAAAAAACAAAAAAGCAGGCTAAATTTGAATTTGAACAAGATGACAAAAAGTCTTTCCTACAAGACACAAACTCACTTCAATTTGACGTCAGGAGCATCTTAATTCACTGCATTTTTCCTCACTCCAAGTTCCTTAAGCATCGTCTGGGATGGTATCATGGTTGTCTGTAGAACCTTCAAGGGGATGCTAAAATTAAAACAAACAAATCATTGCACAATTAATCAAGCATTGTATTTCAGATAGAGTAGTGCATTATTTGCATTCTTACATAACCCAAGTATCGTAATGTGCAATTTTCAGCAGTGAATCTACATGTATTTATTGTGCGCATTAATTTACTCATTTTCTAACCAGTTATTTGACGTTAACCACGAAGCCTTACCCATTAGAGAAAGAATGTCAATACATGCAAGGCATATGCCTTGGATTAAGGGGGAACATAATTATTCGTCAAAATAGGAAAAAAGGAAAAACAATAAAAACATTCAGGCCAGCCCTCAAAACATCCTCAGCAATGGTGTCTGTTTACATTTGATGGGTTAGACTAGCTAAGGTAATCTGTCCTTGCCTGAGACAATTAAAATTAGCTGGCTCCTACCACACACCCTGTGTGTGTTTACATGGCTGTGGTCACAACCAAGGTCACAAATGACCTCCCTCGGTCTAAGGCCAGGGTGGGGGCATTATAATACCGTCCAAATAATGTCCATGCTCGTGCAGTGAATGCATTCTGGAGTACTGAGCAAGCAGGTCCTTGCTTGTCTGTGTGGGAACTCTTCAGAGAAGTCCATCAAAGGCATCAGAAGTAATATACACCCATTTCTAATTAATATGGACCCGAGAATTCCCCCTTTTTATCGAAATTTTGAATTTGGATGGTCGGGTGACTGTATGTAGGGCCCAAGGGGCCGCTAGGTAAGTAAGTGTGACTAGAATTGAACCTGGAATTTACTACCCCCGACCGAAATCCCCAGATTTAACCCCCTCCAAAAAAATAAAAAAATAATAATAATAAAATAAAATAAAAAATATTAAAAAGTCCCATGGGGCATTTGGGATGTAGTGAGAATAACAGATTCCAATACTGGTCATTTTGTTTTACTCAAGTTTGGGGAAAAAGGGAGAAATTCACCCTCCGTTGATCGGGAAGATGTCTCTCCCGTCCGATTAGCCAAAATGTGGCGGCCATCTTTGATTTCGAACTACGCACACGCAACCGCTACATGCAAATCGGTGACGTTCTGACAGGTTCGGGTGCGCAGTGGGTCTGTGTTCTTTGAGTGTGTGATACCTCCATGGCGTGCGTGTGATGTTCATAATCTCGTATGCGGCACGCGAACAGTATATACGTAGATAAACTGCGCATCCAAACCTGTCAGAACGTCATCGATTTGCGTGTAGTGGCATGCGTTTGCAGTTCGAAATCAAAGATGGTCGCCGCATAATTATTGGCCCGTCTGATGGTAGAGACATCTTCCCGATTACGCGAGGGTGAAAATATCCCTTTTTCCCAAACGTGAGTAAAACAAAATGGCCAGTATTGCAATCTGCGATTCTCACTGAATCCCATAATGGGCTTGTGGGACGGTTTTACTGGTGTTTTGGAGGTAAATCTGGGGATTTCGGTCGGGGTGGTAAATTTCAGGTCCAATTTCAGCAGTAAATACCCAGTTCCCTTGGGCCCTACAGTCACCCGACCCGGCTCCAAATTCCATATTCCGATAAAAAAGGGTGACTTATCGGGTCCAAGTTACTTGGACTAGATACCCTGGACCAGCGGTCCCCAAAAATGAGCTTTTTATCGGGCATTTTGGGTTTACTTGTGGGGGTACATTTTTTACCGCGTGATTTGAAGATGAAAGGTTCGTGCAGAAATTGACAACTTACCTTCATAATACAAGTTCCAATGGCTTATCACAGCAGATTCTGCCTTGCTTGAGAAGTGAAGACGGTTGTCGTATTTCTGCCCAAGACGAACCTCCACTAACAGCAAGAGCCTCGGTCCCAGACGTCCACTCAGCCAAGGGCCAAAATGGCAACCGCCATCAAGTACACGCATTTAGCGTCCAAGCCAACGCCTAACTGTGAGCTACTGGCCAAGTTCAGTCCACTGTTCCACGACTTGAAGGCGAAGCTGCACTCACAAAAACAGCCTCGGGCCTAATATTTCTGTCGCCCAAGGGCCAACAATGGCGGCAAAAGACTGCCCAGATCATACGACAACCGCCATTGAGTGCAGGCACGTTTAGCCTCAAAGCTTGTGCATAACAGTACGCTACTTGCAAAGTTCAGACCACAGCGGAACGCGTGGACATGTTGCCTCGTTGACATCTGATGGCTGAGTGAATCGCGCACGTGCATTACACAATGCTCAATGGACAATACGCCCAGGCAGTGAAGCGATTCACCTGGGGACGCATCACCAAACCTGTAGTCCTCCGACTGCATACCGATTGACATCGCCTAAAACATGTTCTCAGATCAAAGATTTTGACCAAAAATATTTCCAAGACAGATTTCTTGAACGTACTGCTAATATTTCCAAAGCAGCTCACTAATTGCTTTTATTTCTAAGCTCGACAAGAAGACTCAATATTTTGTAAAGGATTATTTTCGTGAATGGGTCATTTCAAGGCTATAACTGTCCACGCATAACGAGATAAGGCGATGCTATAAACTCGACCGTACAAAGACCATAAAGGGGTTTGGGGACTAAACAAACTTGAACACTATTGATGTAATGAAAACACCGTGGTGGCGCCCTTCATCGTTGAATCCTGTAAATGGAAACCTCAGCTTCTGGTTGCTTTGGTTTTCCTTAAATTTGACGGGGTTTGGTTTGTTTAGTCTGAAATCGTAGTATGGACAATGTTATCCGAGTTACTTGTTTATTCAATGCTACATATACTGTACGTGTATGTACAATAATGGGATTGAGACTAATTACTCAAAAGACAATTTGGTTAATGATTTGAAGGAGGGGTGCCGAAGGGGCGGGACAAGGGGGAGGGGCATATTAGGAAGGAACATAATTAATTGCATCAATATGCAGCACCGTCAATGATGCCATGTGCACCAGTCATTTGGGAACTAGTCAGACAAATTCTAATTTCTGAATAAATTCATTTTTATATAAAATCAAATCCGAAGCACGCATAATGGGACTTTATTACAATCCTTTTAGCTCTTGGGTGCTATTCAAAAATCATCTGCTTGTTTGCGAAATTCCAGTGTTGTCTTGCAGCAGCTGAAACTTAAACCTAACAATTAATATGTCATTTGGGGAAATTCGTATGAATAAGAAAGGTAAACAACTAAACAATAATACAGGGATCAATAGGAGAAGGTAGTCAGGCATTTTAATTTCTGGAACCAGAGACTGAGAACAAAATGTTGGCATTTACAAACACAAAATAATTGAACATACATGGATACAAAGGGAAAGTTCCTCACTCACGAAGGGAACTTCTAAAATCAAAGTAAATAAAACAACCAAGGATAAAGCCTCTGATCAACTTTGCGATTCTCAAACTGAGATCGAGGCCTCCATAATAGACAGGACCCCCACAAGTATCATTCTGGGTCCAATCCTAACCAGAAGGCAAATCCAAACCACAGATTGAAATCTGAAATCCCAGAATTAAGACAGGAGCAATTCTACTACACAGGTAGCCTTCACAACCAGACTGACTACAGGACTGAGCTTTAAATGCAGGACACCCCAGAAGACTTTGTATGTGCTCTGACTGCCTGCTGACCTGCTACTCAGGCTGATTCTTGGAGTTCCAGGCCAAGTAGCCAAAGCCCAAATAAACACTCTTAGAAATTAGCTGGGTTGCCTAGGGGGTACTTCTCCATGCTGTCGTAACCTGCGTAACTTAATGGTCCGAGCAGAGGTTCCCCCTTTGGACACTTCACCTCCCACCAAATTTTGTACATGTAAGTGTACCTCGAAATGCATTGTTTGCAAGACAGATGTCAAGGAAAAAGACTCTTTAAATGGACATTCTTCTGGAACTACCCACATGACCTATGGCTCTATCACATGCACTACCTCAAACATCATATACCTCTAGTAGAGTTTGTAATGTTCAGTATGTTGGCGAGACCAAAAACACCCTCAAAAAACGTATCTATAGCAAAATAAGACTTAAGGCTTTGCATGGAGGGTGAATCAATATGAAGGTTTGCGGTGAAACCATGTATAAGGTCTCTTAAAGAACAGGTATGGTTCTGAAAAGAACCCGAGTGGTAACTCGACGTTTCGACCAGTATGCTCTGGGAGTCATCAGGAGAATGTCCTGATGTCACCGCAAACCTTCCTATATTGTATCTATAGCCATAGGTCTACAATCAAAACAGGTAAAATGGACAGCTCTTGGAGCCAGACTATCAACGAATAGTCTGGTTCCACCAGCCTGCAATGCTGACGAATACTTCCAAGTGCGCACATAAAGCTTAGCCACGGTGGTTAAGTGTCATACGTCGTGACGCTTATTATGCCTCTAGCCACTGCGCACCACGAAACACACCGCTATGCGGGCTTTCCTATAGGTTCAAAGGAAGCTATTGATCGTTAACCGAGCAATTGTCATGCAAAGGCTGGGCAAGAATTCTCGAAATGCACGCAATGAAATGTTTGGTTCGCACTGTCTGATTCACTTCATCTAAAAGCACCCTCACAATAGATCTACGATCTTGCTGAAAAAGCTCCTCTAAAACCATCCTTTCAATCCAATCCAAGCTTCTTACTTTGTGCGACTTGTGAATAAATGCATGGACGCTATAACGCTGCCATAATGGTCACGTAATTTTATTCCTAGGATTTTGCATGTTTGAATCCCAATGTTTACTCAACATACTTTCCCCAATATGCCCAATAATTATGCCCTCTCCCATAAATTCACCGAAACGCTCACTCCTTCCAGAAGTTCTTAGGCCTACCCTCACCAGCACCCCACCTCCTTTGAGACTAAAAGCCACTCAATAATATAAACACGACCGAGAGTGAACATCAATGTTGAACGGCAAATCTACAGCTGGAAGCGAACATTGTAGGCCACGTCCGTGCGTACATCCAGGGGCACGTGCCACGGTCGGGCACCACTGTACGCACACGACTGTGCAAATACGCAGAGTGCAATGTCTGTACTGCACTGGTGTGCAGTGCGGATAGTGCTCGGATTGACGCGTTACGGTCCATTTCGTGAGCGGACGTGCAGTACGTCGTGAATGCGCTCGGCCACTTATGCGTGTGGATTCTACGAACGTGCACCGCACAAACGCATTACTTGACCGACTGACCCCTAAGATGAAAAATAAAGAAAGGCACAAAGGCAGCTCAAACTGGATTCGAACCCACTCACTATTTTCCAAAAATGAAAGGCCGGTGCATGAGGTGAGAAAACAAGTGATCTCTATAACTCCATTGTCCATGGGAAATATTATTCAATGGGCTCTTGTCAGTCAACAATTATTACACATCCTCCTATAGATTCATGTACATCATTATTTTCCTTTGATTTATTTTGTACATACCGCCAAATTAAGATATTACACAAGACGAAGCACATTCGTTTACAACTTCGACAAAATTTTACTGTACACCAACAAATCATTTATTAATGGAATTGCTATGGGTCTGGTGACTCACACAACAAGTAATCCACGATTGATTCCAGATCCCGTTGTCAGTTCAACGTAAGAAACTGGTTGTTTAAAAACCTCTAAGATAGACGACACATATTACACTGTCACAAATGTAATGTCTTAGTAAATTGCACTTGGAAGTGGGAAAGTAACTTTCGAGTTGGACCCCCAAACCGGGTTCAGAATTGGTAAAGGAAATTCGAATTGGTCCACATATTGCTACAATATAACGACAGACAATCCGATACACTTTTGCCAAAGCTGTTAATACTTAGAATACTGCTGGTAAGAAGACTAATACCCGGCGAGGGGAACTGATAGCAATTGTTTACACCGTAATAATTATGGAAACTTATTTTGGAAGTGAAGCTCTCTGGGAGTACTTAATCGAGGAAACAGTACAAGAGTTAATTTCTAAAGGGTGTTATCTGTCAACTAGAATGGTAAAACTTTCGAGGATCGTTTGGTAGCTTTTAAGAATATTTCAAATAATGCATTTGGCTGATTCGCCCAACACAAGGCATCAAAAGGCCACTCAAGGTGAGGGCTAAAAGAAAGTAATAAGGAGAAGAACCAGGGGCATGATAGATCAGGAGGAAGAGAGATTATGTTCTTTGGTACATTGGGAAGACGTAGTTTATCTACTTTGTCTAGCTATCTCTTCAGCTTGTTAAAGTATAAAGTGAACATCACACCTTTAGTAACCATGGTGGAACTTAAACATTGTTCGTGGGGCAATTATGACGGTACTAGGGTCGGATGACCTTTGGCCTTTGGATCCTGCCTTATCGTAATCTTTCAACTCCTCTGGTTGTCCTCCGATATATCGGACTGGATAAGCACTGCAGGGGTTTGAGCTGACGTTAAGAAAGTAGCAACGTCAACAAGTCCGCTTTTCAAAACAACCTCGGATTACATCGAGTTAATCGCTGATAGAGAGACAACTGCAGAGAGGTGTGCTGGGGAGGACATGGTAGGGACTGTGATATCGGAAATCGCAGTTTGAATTCAGTAGTGTCGAGGAGTTGACTAATTAGTCACAGGCTCACTCTGGAAATGACAGCAGAGCATAGTGAAAAACCTATCGTTGATGAAAGTATATTGGGCGATATTTCATCAAAATTTTGACCAATACCGGTAAGATTTATGCTCAACAGAAGCCTAACTATCGGATCGTTGTGTTCAAAATTTATCACAAACTCCCAACATCATTGATCAAAACAGACCGTTGTTGCGGTAAGGATTTTGCACGATGTTTTTACAATGTAGCTCAAAAGTTTGGGCTTCTTAACATCAAAAAGAGCATTTGTGCCCTGGGCGTGCCGAAATAAAAGCCTTTATTTCGCGTACGGTCGTCCCCTATGCAAGGTACAAGAAAAAACCTACAAAATGTAGACCAATCTGAGATTTGTTTGCTGTATGGTGTTTACTGGAACTGTCGAGTCCCTTAAATTGGTTTTTCCCAGAACCACATACTCAACAGGAGATTATTTCATACTCAAAAGGAGATTATTTCACACTCATCACAAGGAGATTGTTTGTACACGGTGTGACGGCAAACTAAAATAACCTTCCACCATGAATAGCACGGAATCTGAAAATGCAGACCAGCGCTTAATGGCCAAGGGCCTGTAGTTCATCCGATGCCCTGCTGTGCTTCATCAGGGCAGATTGAATAAAGGCTGGTGTACAGCAGTAGAGAGAAGACGTGACTACTACCCCAAAACACCCTGCTACGTGGACCGAAACGCCCGTAGTAGAACAAAGTCACGACGCACGGATACATTTAACAAACTGGACCGGTAGGCGATCGACCGCAACAAAGTTCGATTGAGACACGATGGGTAACGGAGGGAGAGAGCAACGAGAATGAGTGAGGGGGGGATTGGGCAGAGACGGAGAGAAATGAGTTTTCAAGAGCACCAGTGGTTCGCCAACGTAAGGATCCTGGACGATTCTTTTCAAAAGAAGCCATCCAAATGCCTGCAGTCAGAAATTGAAAATAGGGAAGAGCAAAAAGAGAGCGAGGTGTTACTCGAATACACTCCCAAATCGCACTGTCGGCTGTGTTATTTTGTTGTTCCGTGTCTAAGAGCTTGGTCATCGGATTATCGTATGTCCAGTGGGGTCAGTGCGATCAAAGGTCTATGAATATTTCATACTGGAAGGGTTCTCGACGGTCCGAGGCGAGACAACTGCGTAGGAGGGGTGTACTGGAAACACTAAAATTTACATGTGGTCTTTGATACCCACCAAGATAGTTGACACTAGTCTCGATACTAAAATGAGCAAGTTTTTCTGGAATTTCATATTCCGAGACGCACTTCCCTCCAGGTTTGAGGCCTCGGCTGGGGTGGAAAGAGTCACCCGTCGAATATCACCTCGTCTCATTATTGATCAATAAAAGACCCAATGTTGGAACGATTTGGGGAAAACAGTCAATATTAAATTCCCAACTTATTTGATAAAACCAGAAATCATTATAATTTCTGATAAAGTATTGAGAAAACGATATAAGCCCGACACCTTTTCGAGAAATATTTGTGTCTGGGTATATCATCACTGCCGCCAAATAGACGCATCTGAAGTGATGAAGATAGTTTGGTCGAGCCATAATTCGTTTTTGGAAATACCAAGCGTGGATGTGAATCTCTTTGTTGCATATTTTAGAGGTTGGTCTGCGATAAGAATTCGACTCACGTTTCAGGAGCGGGGCCAGCCTGGCAGGTGTTCGTGTGGGCGGAACAGTGGAATAACCTACATCCGGGACAGTCGCTGTGCCTCACGCACGGGGTACCAGCGATGTCATCAGAACACTGCAGAAAGCAGATGGGATATTTATAAAATAAGAGAGCAGGGAACGTGTGATTGTGGTGAGATGAAATGAGGACGGATCCTTATGTCTGTGATGAGAATACAGACGAGCCAGCGGCTATTTAGCAAGTGCAGGCTCGTTCGTCACACTGTACACAGGGTGATTTCTATTGAAATAATCGTATAGCTGCCATCTGTGTAGCAGATGAACTGAAACCTAAAGAGGTATAGTTGCATACATGGAACAGAAAAGGCGCCAGGAATCTTGTGTGTAGTTTTAATGAGCTATGTGTAGCCTAGACCGGCTCATTGCCCAATACACGCTGCACAAACAACTGGGGCTAGTTCTAGTATCCATCATTTCTATATTATAGTCGTCACAATTTTGTATAAATTAAGCGTGGTTGTAAACTTGCAATATCAATAAATGAGGAGCTTTGGAACCCAAATTAAGTCTTTGGCGAGGGAGTTTTGCCTAGCAATGCTTGCCAACTTTATTTTTTACAGTGGGTAGGTCTGCAGTTTCAATCCTAATGAGCAGAGGGAAAAAAGGAAAAACGATTTGAAAAATTGGCAAAGAAAACTTTGACTGGACCAGGAATTGAACCCGAGACCTCTGGCTTAACGTACCAGTGCATTTGGAAGGAAAAACAGAAGGGATTGAGATTTATTTAGAGAAAAACAACCTCTGGATTTAAAATGACCTGTTATTTGCCCAATGGTTTTGAAATGTGGGCTATGTCATTGCTGCCGTATCATCGATGTATATGAATTGAAGCAAGTAGCTTGGTCTTGCCATAATTTGATGAATGTATGGATATGAATGTCAAGAGTGTGGGATAGCAGTGACGTGTATACTCACGGGATCACGATATGCTCCCCATCCTTCGACGAACGACTCTTGTGGGTTCTCTGGAGCGGCGGGAGGTAGCACTTCGGCCACGGGCTGACCCCAGCCACCGATCTCGATCGCCGGTCCCCAGCCCCCGACCCCCGCGGCGGGGGTCTCCGGCCTGGCCGGCGGCCTGAGAGCCACATCGGGGAACGGCACCGGCTCCCCCAGCCAGAAGCCCTCCTCCCGGACGGGGCCCGGCAGGCCGAAGCCCCCGTCTCGTTCGCGCCCCTGGCCTTGCCCAGTTTCCGGACTGGAAGGGTTCTCGTCGACCAGGCCCCATCCGATCCCCGCTGCTGCTGGTGGTTCTGCTTCGCCCGACGGTAGCAAGGGCGGGCTGTCGGCAGGCACCAGCCTCGATACGTCCATTACCGACGTCTTGGTTCTCCCCTGAAGCCTGTGGAGGCTGCCCCAGGCGGACACCGGCACCAGGCCGGCCCGCATCCGGCGCTGCCGGCCAGCCTGCCGGAGGCTCCGGAGGCCGGTGGCCAGGGCGGCGCTCCGTCTCATGAACCGGTGTAGGGCGGCCAGAGGAGACGCCTTTCTCTGGCAACCGCCCTTCTCTGCCGGCCTGGCTACCACCACGCATGCCGCCGCTGCCAGGACGAGCAACAAGGTCCCCAGGAACACCTGTCGCACCATTGTCCTCTCTCGAGCAGGTTATTCTAGGCGGTGTCTCTTTTGATTCAAAGCGGTGGGAAAAAAGCTCGGATGCTCCCGGCGGCTGAAGTGGCCACTTGTTATTCTGGTTGTGTTCCGTTCCCTCTGTCCCAGCGGGATTGTAACAGTGTAGACACCTGTGGCATCGGAAAGAATAAACAGTCTGGTAATCAAATACACACTTCGGATGAAGCATGACCACCCCCATATCTCTCTCCCTTTATCTCTACCTCACCGTCAACCCCCTGTGTCTCTCTCTCCTTCTCTCTCCCTCCCCTTTCTCTTCACCCTCACTCTCTCTGTCTCTCTCCCTCTTTCTCCCCTCACTCCCCCATCGCTTTCTTCCCCCTCTCTCTCTCCTTTCTCTCTCCCCCCTCCCATCTCTACCTCTCTCCCCATCTCTCCACCACCCCCTCTCTTACTCTCTCCCTCTCCCTGTCTACCTCTCTCTCGCCACTCCTCTCCACCCCCTCTCTTCCTCTCTATCTCCCCTCCCTCGCTACCTCTCTCCACCTCTCACTCCACCCCTCTCTACCTCTCTCCCCATCTCTCCACCAACCCCTCTCTTACTCTCTCCCTCTCCCTGTCTACCTCTCTCTCGCCACCCCTCTCCACCCCCTCTCTTCCTCTCTATCTCCCCTCCCTCGCTACCTCTCTCCACCTCTCACTCCACCCCTCTCTTCCTCTCTCTCCCCTCCCTCTCTACCACTCTCTCCATCTCTCCATCCACCCACTCTCTTTCTCTCTCTCCCCCTCCCTCTCTACCACTCTCCCCACCTCTCCATCCACCCCTCTCTTCCTCTCTCTCCCTCTCCCTCTCTACCACTCTATCCATCTCTCCATCCACCCACTCTCTTTCTCTCTATCCCCTCCCTCTCTACCACTCTCCCCACTTCTCCATCCACCCCTCTCTTCCTCTCTCACTCTCTCCTTCCCTCCCTCAGGCAAACATTCATAAAATTAATACGGCGCGATAACACAACATGCACTGAGACTCTTAGAGGGTGCATAGGAGCAATGCTCGATGGATAATTGTCTGGACGGAGCTCGCAGAATCATCTTACCGCCGATCCGTCATCGCAGCCCTATGATGACGGAGTTTGCAGTTCACTCGCGTGCACCAACTGTCCTTTTATAGATTATACAGGTTCTCTGATTGAAGGGGGATTCATTGACGGATTTGTGTTCAGGGTAAACATCATTCCTAAAACAACTACAGGGTGAATTTGAAATTCAAATTTGTTTTTGACCATTTCTCAAAGCTTTCAAATGACCTTTCTTATATTCTAATGAAAACCCACATGAGTTGCAATGAGTTTGTCGTCTTTGCATAATTCCATCTTCTTTATTATTTGTGATGTTTTCATGTCTTTTGTAATTGCATTCCATGATGTATTTATGAATTTATTTCTGTAATACACCCAAATCCACTAAGGACCATGTGTGGATATTGTAAACACATATCGGAAAGTAGTTCTCTAATTTTCAAGAATATAGATTTCTTAATTAACTAATGATTTTTATGATCCTATACAAACCCTTGATTGCATGAATTTATAGTTAATTTAATTTAAAGTCAAACAAAGTAATGGAGGAAAAGCTAACTGAAATTTTTTAAACGATATTTGAAAGAGTATCTTGACTGGACCGGGACTTGAACCCGAGACCTCTGGTTTTGTGTACCAGTGCTCTTCCATCTGAGCTATCCAGCCCTTAGATGGTGGCCTTCCCAAATAGTCAACTAGTCTTTGCCGGGGTGGGGGCGCCAGTCAGAAGCATTCAACCATTAACTGCCGTATATCTCCAGGGATCACACCCCCAGTTTTCATTCACAATCAATTGTTGTAAACCTGGCTACAGCATCTCGAGGATCACAAAAATTTATGCAGCTTTTATTTAAATTTAATGCAAACAACTAGGCCTAAAGTAAAATCTGGTTGGGAACTTTTGGTCAGATTGAGCAGTCAGCACTTCTCGACATTTTGAGTCAAGTATTCAATCGGTTATTCTTCTCCAAATCCTCCACTGCGAACGTTTCGCACGTTCGGACAAGAACTACCCCAAGGCGCTATCACGGACAAGGTGGCAATACCGTGTGGATTATCCCGCCTATTTCCTTCTTCGAGGTAGTATTCATGATTGCATCAAGTCCCAGGGCCCTAGGGCTACTCATAAATTAAAGCGTGCCTCGGGTTACCCAAACGCCTTGAATTTCTGGCGTCCGGCTAAATCCATCCAAATACACCCTCTCTCTCATATGCGAGTTACACCGTTGCATATTTCATCTTTCTATTTTTGTTCTTCTTATTTTTTTTTCTCCACGACGAAGGGCGTATCGAGGCCACCGTTGAACCGAACAGAACACGGTCGGGTTACGGTGTTATCGATTAAGGCTTCGGTATCGCCTCGTAACAGAACCATCCGGCAATGATGGGGGATAGGTATTTCTAAGATCATGCACAAACACAATGGCCATTTGCAGGAACACAAAATATAATGACTGTTTTGTTTGGGCCATAATCCTATCCCTACTTGACACAGGAGTAAGGTGATAACCCGTGGAGTTAAAATGTTTGAACTTGCCGATGAGTAAATTAATGGCGACGACTTGCATGGGTTGGATCGTGGGATGGTTGGGCTGGTCAGTCGGGTTGGTAAGCGGGTCTTTAGGTCGGTTCGGTTGATCGTTCCTCCTTCGGCAGATCTGTCGGTCATCTGGTCGGCTTTAGGTCGTTTTTAGTCGGTTTGTTGGTTGGTCGTTAGGTCGCACTGTCAGTCGGAGGGTAGGTTGGTTAGTGGATCGGTTGGTTGGTTGTTGGTAGGACGATTGGTGGTTGTTAGAATTCTTGTTTGCTTGGTAGGACGGTTAGACGAGCGATCGGTAGTTCATCCAGTCTGTTCGTCGGTCTGTCATTGAGTCGATCATTCGGTCGGTCAACCCAAAAGCACTTAACGCGAACTAATCGATACCGGCTCTTTCACGGTCAAACTCCTCTAAAGAGATGACTTACACGGAGTCACCGGAGATTTTTCACATCGAAACCTCGACGATCGAGCGATTCAGAGTTAAATGTGGGTTTCAAATTTACCCTGTTTGTAATAATGGGCAATATTGAACCATCTCTTTTGACCAACCTTACACAAAATATCTGGTGATATCGCCAGGTCAATGACAACAATCCAAGTGTTGATTTGAGTTCGTCAAAACCAACCACATACTCCACCTAGTTAAAGGCAAGTGATGTTTGCCCGTTACCTACAGTATGCCTGCACGTTATTTCAGCGTAGCTTAAAGGTCCAATACAACATTGGGAAGATCGGAAAACATCCATGTCCACAGATTTCCCTCTAATTTACACAATAGATTGTCATGACAGAATCCTCATGTTGAAATCTTACGGTCTGGGATGCTGCACTTTTCGAGAATTCTTCACTCAAACATCGACAAATAGTTTATTACTCGCGAATAATAAATCATTTCTTACACTACAGAACGGTGCGTAAACCGTGACAGTTTTTCGCCTTTTTTCTACTTTCTCAGATTACCATTTGAGCTAAAGCCTTTACAGAATTGCTTTTTTGGAATGTTTAATGGTTTAAAACACAAACTGTGGTATTTTTTTTTACCTTTACCAATGTTGTATAGGGCCTTTAAAGGTTTCTGCTCCTTAGAATACAGAGAAACTTGTTTGTTTTGTTGGTCCCGAAATCACAAACACTCCTGCCAACACTCTTGGCCAAGGATTCTTTTCGTTCACGTTGACGACAGGAAGCATCCAGCATATATCATACAGCACTGTCAATCATAGTGTTATACGAGAAGGTATTCAATATCCACAAACATGACTGAAGGGTTTTCCGGTTATACCTGAAGCCACCCCCTCATATTATGATAACGCCAAGGGCTTGGTTTGCGAAGGTCCCACTCTACCCGAAGTGCTGAAGTTTCCAAGGAGCGAAGACGGTGAACGATGCTTTTTGAGGTGAATCGGATTTCAATGGAAGGTTTTGCCCTACTTGTCTGAATTAGCACTTTATGCTCAATGCTGAACCCGATTGCCTGCTGAATAAAATACAGACAACACGAGCGGGATTCGAACCAACGAGTCTTGCGTTCTAGTGCAGATGCCTTCATTGCCTCGACCCACAACCAACGACATATTGCAATGGTTACCGGGCAATGTCAACATCCACGTCCATATTTCCAGCCATTCATCAACTGAGAAAGAAAAAACCACGCCCCATTTTAAGCTCGCAACGCAGCCACTAAAACCTCCCCGTTCCAGTCCCAAGTGGGCATCCAGAGAGATATGTAATCCACAACAGTACCAGGTCCGCTAACGAGGTTTCTCAGCCCGATGCCAATGCGATGAGAGAATCGAAGAGCCGCGACGCGCTCATCGTAACCAGAGTCTGTACAGAGGGGAGTACCCGTCACAGCAACAGATACGAGGAGAGGAGAGGAGAGGAGAGGAGAGGAGAGGAGAGGAGAGGAGAGGAGAGGAGAGTCGAGGAGAGGAGAGTCGAGGAGAGGAGAGGAGAGGAGAGGAGAGGAGAGGAGAGGAGAGGAGAGGAGAGGAGAGGAGAGGAGAGGAGAGGAGAGGAGAGGAGAGGAGAGGAGAGGAGAGGAGAGGAGAGGAGAGGAGAGGAGAGGAGAGGAGAGGAGAGGAGAGGAGAGGAGAGGAGAGGAGAGGAGAGGAGAGGAGAGGAGAGGAGAGGAGAGGAGAGGAGAGGAGAGGAGAGGAGAGGAGAGGAGAGGAGAGGAGAGGAGAGGAGAGGAGAGGAGAGGAGAGGAGAGGAGAGGAGAGGAGAGGAGAGGAGAGGAGAGGAGAGGAGAGGAGAGGAGAGGAGAGGAGAGGAGAGGAGAGGAGAGGAGAGGAGAGGAGAGGAGAGGAGAGGAGAGGAGAGGAGAGGAGAGGAGAGGAGAGGAGAGGAGAGGAGAGGAGAGGAGAGGAGAGGAGAGGAGAGGAGAGGAGAGGAGAGGAGAGGAGAGGAGAGGAGAGGAGAGGAGAGGAGAGGAGAGGAGAGGAGAGGAGAGGAGAGGAGAGGAGAGGAGAGGAGAGGAGAGGAGAGGAGAGGAGAGGAGAGGAGAGGAGAGGAGAGGAGAGGAGAGGAGAGGAGAGGAGAGGAGAGGAGATCACCACCTGTAATCACAAGTATACTAAGGATTTGCCATGTTTGCTGGCTATCCACGGGTGCTTACACAGGACTAGTACACTGTAAAATTGCCCAATGCTTAATAATATCGTTCACAATTTTAAGGCCAGTCAGATTGCTTTATTTTTTAAGGGGATAGCAATCGGCTTTTATCATTGTTTGGAATTCGGATTTAGACTCTTATCTGACAAGTCGGTATTGTGCGGGATCCAGGGGTATAGTGACCGAAAGTGTAAGATAATTCACGATACACAACTCCAACCCCATTCAACTCCATAGAAAGACTATAATTATACACCTCGAGTAGTATTCAAAACTGTTGCAAACTGGTTACTAGCGCACGACCTGGGGAACGAATGGCTAAAATGTATTAGCCATCTCAAGCCAATCTCATGCATCTGTCATTCTCACAGACAAACCACACTACGGCACGTGTATACTTAATCACCAATGTGATTTCAAGGCAGTACTCTGGGTTTCCCGGATTGGATGGAGATCTAGATAAGATTTGGGAGGGGATTGTTAATAACATCCTTGAGGTGTGGAGATATTTCATAACTTGATGATTGAATGCCTGATAGCCTGGGGGATCTTAAGCCGTTGCATCCACACACCAAAATGAGGGTGAAATGAGGAACATATCTGATGATTCGATGACGGTTTTAACCTTTCATCGTGCAAACAACACAATGAATGGAAAACTTCGTGCACTCCGTTAGAGTTAGATTATTGATGAGCTGTTGTCGAGGAAGTTGGAATGAAACCAGCCAGGACAGCTGCCCGTCGGCGCCAAGTCTACTGCTGAACTGAAACGCGAACCAAGCGGAAGCATTCCCTCTTTACTTTGTACAATTATACAAGCACCTGACAGTTTGCTAAGCAGGTGTATCCTGGCATTGCACCCATCTATTAACTTAGGTCTAGTTTCGAGTATCATCCCAAGTCGTATATAACTTCCATGGAAAGGACAGATGTACATTAATATGTATACAGCCCAGTATCTTAACTCCCCATACTATAACGCGTGGGTTGCAAGGTGATAATGCTATAGGTCGTGACTGGGGATAAATGGGGTGGATTCACTCTGAGAGATGGAATCGTGAATTTTTATGTAGTGGGCTGTTTTCCCAATGCCTTTTCCTTTGAAATATTCTTGAAAGAGTGGCCATAGCCAAGTGGGTGACCTGCACATTCCTAAGGGGGTGGTCACTACTAAACATGGGGTGGATTTCACAAAGCCTTTAATACGATGCATCGTATCACAACTTACAATGGATAACCCATCGTGAGCTGTGATGCACCGTATGGTTTCTGTGCATCGCTCATCGTCTTGCGATTGATCGTAAGTTACGATGGGTTTGGTGAAATTGACTTCTGGTCTTTCAAGATGAACAATAGGAGGACCTAAAACATGACAGAGGAATCAGAAAAAAAGAAGGAAAAAACCTTGAAGATAAAGATTTATAATTGTGGTTTACAAACGTTAAGGCTTACACTATACCAAGAATTAACTATCGACTGAAGACAGTATACAAAGGGACGTCAGCTGACTGGGAATAATTATAGTCTCTTACAGCCTGCTAGTGCACCATGTTACACTTCACCTAACAGTTAGCCTATTAAGAACTGGTTAATATCGTGAGTCGCTTACAAGACAAGCAGGTTTGGGGCATGGTAGAAGAGGCTGCGTATTTGAGTATGGCTAGCCAGCATCCGGGGAAAAAACCAACAACGGTAGAAGCACAATGGCGTAAGAGAAGCGAGGATGCAGGTCAAGGATGGATGCACGAGTCAGTGAGTAAAAGGGACGCTAATAGATTCAACGAAGCAATGTAAAGTGACGACCGGGAGCCAGCGACTTACATTACTGAAGGGTTTGGCACTTGGAGTAAACTCGATTACCATAGCTACCTGAGAGTACATGTTCATGCAAACGACTAAGACAGAGTATAGAGAAGGACATAGGAAGTAGTGAAATAGCTGAATGGTTTCGAAGGAGCCAGGTGACCTAGTTTGCTCGACTTTTCAATGGTGGTTTCGAAAAAAGGCCTACAAGCTACCCATTCTCTTCGCAACTCACAAATGTCTTGGGAAAAGTACTTCGTGAAACCTCGTTTCTAGTTATACAAGCCGCTAGATATAGACTGCCCATGCATCCTAATACACGCAGCCAGCAGCCAAATAGGGAGCTCAATACCTTCTGCATAGTGGTAATTCCAGCCTTTACATAAGCGTGTCCTTGCTGCAAAAGCCCAGCGATAAATTCAGGTACACAAGCGATGCTTGATCTGGATATAGCACAGAGTTGAAGGTTGGAGCTCTTTCGGCGCCCGGCACGAGGGCTATACGTGCTGCGCCAAAGTTCGTTCAGTGACGTGTGAGTGAGATGCGTTCCAAGGAAAAACACACGGATGCAACGTGCAAAGTCCGATACCCAATCCAAGGGCACGACCACAAAACACCAAGAGTCGTTTAACCAACTATTCCGACAAACAGGAAGAAGCCATTGAACCAACGAGTTGAAAATACAATCATCCAACCAACTGCTCGAAGTGAATCAAAAGTTTCAAAAGGAAGAGAGCCCTACGTGTGAACCCTAAACGGACCTTTCTCTCTTTTTAGGTTTCATTTTTTTCGGGAGATCTGCATTTAGTTCATCCGAGTCAGTGAAGAGTTTGCAACTTATTGGACAGTGGTCTCAATTACAGGAACGTGAATAGATACCTTCGTTCCCTTTGACTCTGTGTTCTTTCTTTTTCTGTCTATTTCCTCTTCTATTTTTTCCTGTAGCCATCACCTCGAGTGACCTTATAAGGCCTTTTGTTTCGCGATCTTTCTTAAAGAACAAACAATCTAAATTTATTCAACCGAACAACAGTTAAGAGTCGTCGGACAAAAGCTATCGATGTATAGGCCTACCTGTAGCTGTACGGGTACTCCTTCGTAGTATTCACCACGTTAGGTCCAGAGGCGTGCTAGGACGACGAGCTGACTCCCTTGGTCCCGTATATCAGCGTGCAGGGCTGATGACTAGCCGTTAGGGCGCCGTGAACACTGTGCTATTTGATGGCTCCGTGTCTCGGCGCGTCTTTTATGTAACATGCACTGCACACGACTACATAGCCGGTCACCACACACTACAAGTGATTATAATAATGCACTATATCACTGAGCACACCACACCCACAACAAAAACCACCCAGCAGCGCTGCAACCGTGACGTATTCAGTGCCTGGTTAAGGTGTTAACCATTGATGGCACGTGCTTTGTGGGTGTGGTCCATTCAAATGCCCGCTGTGAAGTTTCGCAGGAGTTCGGGAGCCTTTCAGGCGTTGAGGGCAGCAGACATGTCGGTCTTTTCTTTTGAAGTTGTGCGCGTGCGCAGAAGTACGCGCGCATGCTATGAACACGGACACGTGGTCAGAAGGCTTGACGCCATTCATGCGTCAAATTGAATGGAAGTGAATGGGATTTAATTGAATGGAAACGAATGGAGTTGAATGGAATTGAACAGGGTTTAATTGAATGGAAACGAATGGAATTAGATGGAATTGAACGGGATTTAATTGATATACAAAAATGTTGCAAACTGCTTACTGACTAAAATTACCAAAAAGTAAATCTAAAATTTAGTGGGCCTGACGTTTCGATCCTAGCAGGACCTTTCTCAAAGGCAGAGTGCCTTTGAGAAAGCCTTTGAGAAAGGTCCTGCTAGGATCGAAACGTCAGGCCCACTAAATTTGGGATTTAATTGAATGTAATTGAATGGAATTGAATGGAATTGAAAGGGGTTAATAATTGAATGGAAACGAATGGAATTAGATGGAATTGAACGGGATTTAATTGAATGGAATTAGATGGAATTGAACGGGATTTAATTGAATGGAATTGAATGGAATTGAACGGGATTTAATTGAATGGAATTGAACGGGATTTAATTGAATGGAATTGAATGGAATTGAACGGGATTTAATTGAATGGAATTAGATGGAATGCCTCTGCACTGCAAACACGTAAACAAGATAAAAGCAAGCTATTCGAAAAGTGTATTGCCCGAGGTATTTACAATGTACATGAAATACATGTAGTTTCAGTTCAAATTAGCGACCCTCGCAGCGTTCCAGGGTTTCGCGAAATTAGAAAAACACTTCGGGGTCAATGAGATTACGTGTGGATGACAGGCTAGTATAAGATTTGCCGGTGTAGCAATGTAAGAGTTAATGATGACTTATTGACGTCTGCAAATATCCACAATGAATATGGATATGAAATATTGAAAGCAGACACGGAAACACATATGTATTTTGATGTAGATGTTTCGTATTTTGATTATCAAGTGATGCAAAAAAACCTGGAGTAAATACTAACAAACTATACCATACCAAGATACCATGGTAACATTTATTTATCAATGAAATCCCAAGCACAAGATAGTTTTGTTAGAAAAATTATCATTTTCTGATTTTAAAAATAAAACTCCACCACAGAAGCATAATAATAAGATGAATAATAAATAAGACAAAAAATGTAAACCAAAAATTCCCAATCTGCCAGATTTCATAATGGAACCATACTGAGAGTTCGGGAAATGATTCTTCCTGACACTTTTGTGTAATATTTTATTTCGATTTGTGCAAGGAGTCGATGACGTCTTTTTAAGAGCGGGTCGCATTGTCGACCGCCTGACAAACAGGATGTTATTCCGGCGCCGTTGCGACCGCACAGAGCCTCCTGGATAAGTCCCCCCGGCCACTGCCCGGTAATCGGCGGCCGATAATCCCGCCTCAAACACCCGCAGGCCTCGGTCCCGCAAACCGCTCGCCCGCCGCGACCGACCGCGTTCCTTGTTGCCATGTCTCGGCAGAGAAATAGATCGACGAGGCTGGGCTATATACAGGACGTGGGAGATGTGACAACTCGGCCTCGTGGCGTGCTAGAGGACCGAAAGCCTTTCTGAAGATGACCCGGCATTGACACTGCCAGTCATCAACAATATAGGCCGTGCACGCCTGGGGACCACATGAACCAGATTCTTGCTCCGCATACCAAGTGCACTCGTTGTATATCATCATTCCAACGACACTATACCTCATTCCATAATTCAGAAGGCGAAGATATTCTATCGGTCAACAAGGGCAAAGATATTTTCAATCTCAATATTCTGTCCGCAGAAGATACTCTAATAAGGCCGATACAAGTCTTCACCGATTTTCCAGGGCGCGATATTTTGACCCTCTCATATCCACACTATTTTCTTGAGTTCGTATTTTACATTCACCTTCACAGCATCAAAAGTTATCTGGTTTCTTGTTCCTGACATTTAACCCGTGTTTCTAAGCCTCTCTCTGTACGATGCGATCTGGTACACATGTTGCAGTGACGTCATTGGATCACGAGTACCACAAACGAGGCCGAGAAAGAAAAACCGAGGGATTTGTGGCGGAAAACAAGAGTGAATAAAAGCAAACTGTTCACTGGCCTAATCTCTGTGTACTCTCAGCAGAAGATCTAAGCTGACAGAACATCTCTCTCTATATTTCCCTTGTTCTTTTCAGAACAAGTGGTAGGATCGTCTTCACTAACATACACTATAACAGCATCTCAGAGATGCAAGTCTGCATCTCCACGCATCCGCCCTAGCAACCCGTTGCCAGGCAACCGGACTCTTTGCGGGCGGATGCGGACGGCTGGATTCGGTTGCAAAGGAAACGAAGGAGTGAGAAGGGCGATTTATAAACATGAAAGTCTACTCGATCACCTGGGGTGATCTGTCCAGAAAAACTAATCACTCTCTCTCTGTGTTCTATTAAATGGATGTGTGCTGAGCGGAGCTACATGCCGACAGACAGCTGAATGCCCGAAACCGCGCCAGAATGTCCCACAAATTAACGACACAACTCATCCATGGCCCCATGGGTGGTGTGGGGGAGAGAGGAGTTGGGAAGGAAGGTGGAGACGTGGTGTGGTGTTTGAAGAAGCCCTAATGAGAGAATGATAATGTTTGTCACGGAGGAAGTACACTCCGGTTTGGCCACACTTTGCACAGCAGTTTACAAGAAACAATTAATTTTCTAAGGAAATGTGTTGTCCAATATCTTGTGTAGGAAATGCAGACCACTGGTACGTTAAGCCAGGGATCACGTGTTCGAATAACGGTGGAGCCACATTTTCTTTGCCATTTCAATAGATCGTTTCAAACTCCCCAGTTGGTATTCTCTTTCTTTGTCTGTTCGAGAAATGTTCGAGGTTGGTGAGAGAATTTCTAGACTCTTTTCAAGGCTTGGTTGCTTATCACAATTCATACTTTGGCTGACAACCGTGTATTTGCACCATCAAAGGGTTTTCAAGATTCGGGCACGCAAAGTTGCCAAACAGTATATTTTTTTCATAATAAAATATACGAAAATGTTACCGATGTTTTCTTAAAATCTATAAACATAACATATCAATAGTTTAAGATATAATCTACTTTAAGTCATTAATAATACACACATAATACACATATATATTCTTAGGAAGGCAGATGGAGAGCGTATCCTATCAGGAAGTAAAATAGTGCAACTCGGATTAGTAAAAGCCTCTCTCGGAAATGAGGATGGAAGACCGGAATTCGCGAAAGGTAAAGTAGTCTGTCCCGACAATGTAGCCGGTAAATCATACCCACCACGACGCAGCAATGGGGCTCATTCATTATGTAACTCGGTGTCATGCAAAATACGACATGAAAAATGTTACCTGTCTGAGTAGGCAGATGCTGTAGATGAATTACTTCCGGACTTTTCAATCACATGACCTGCAACATCCAGGGATGGGAACGATTAACACCTTGCATGGTTTATTGGGCTATAATTATAAAGATCTTTCCTCTTATCCCTTCCCTACTGCCACTCACCTTGTCTTTACTTTTCTTGGTCTACCAGGATTTTTTCCCTCTGATCCCTTCCCTACTGCTTGCCATTCCCTTTGATCTTACCCTTATCTGTCTACAAGCTTTCGTCCTTTGATCCCTTCCCCACTGCTTATCCTTCCCTTTTATCTCACCCTGGTCTGTCTACCAGCTTTCCTCCTTTGACCCCTTCCCTACTGCTTGCCCTTCCCTTTGATCTCACCCTGGTCTGTCTACCAGCTTACCTTCTTTGATCCCTTCCCTAGCTACTGCTTGTCCTTCCCTTTGATCTCACCCTCATCATTCTGTCTACCAGCTTTCCTCATTTGATCCCTTCCCTACTGCTTGTCCTTCCGTTTGATCTCATCCTGTTCTGTTTACCAGCTTTTTTCCTTTGATCTCTTCCCTACTGCTTGCCCTTCCCTTTGATCTCACCCAGGTCTGTCTACCAGCTTTCCTCCGTTGATCCCTTCCCTACTGCTTGCCCTTCCCTTTGATCTCACCCTCATATGTCTACAAGCTTTCCTCATTTGATCCCTTCCCTACTGCTTGCCCTTCCCTTTGATCTCACCCTGGTCTGTCTACCAGCTTTCCTCATTAGATCCCTTCCGTACTGCTTGCCCTTCCCTTTGATCTCACCCTCATCTGTCTAACAGCTTTCCTCATTTGATCCCTTCCCTACTGCTTGCCTTTCCCTTTGATCTCACCCTGGTATGTCTACCAGCTTTCCTCCTATGATCCCTTCCCTACTGCTTGCCCTTCCCTTTGATCTTACCCTGGTCTGTCTACCAGCTGGCCTCCTTTGATCCCTTCCCTACTGCTTGCCCTTCCCTTTTGATCTCATCTTGGTCTACCGGCTTTCCCTCGCTGTCCATCTTCAGTCCAGATAAAAAACAAAACATATGTACAAAACACTCCAAGAACTCCGAGAATTATCAAACTATTTAGAAACCATGGCTTCTGAAACGCATGCTCTAAAACGCCAGAGTCGCGGGTTCGAATCCCACGAGAGCCAGTTGAAGTTTTCGTGTGCATCCATTTGCTGCTGGCTTTCGTAAAGAAATGACCCCCTTTCCAAAGCCAAACGGTGCCACTTTTAAGGCCTACAAGCTAGGTTGGAAGTATGGAACCTCCTGGTTAATGTCTTGAATATCGTTTAGTGTATAATATCTCAAATCATTGCCCTCTCCTTAATACTCATGTCGTAGGTACGTACTTGATGGTAATAAGTGCCCAGCGGCCATCTTGGACCTATTTAGTCGTGTGCACCCCTTGGCTTCATCAGAACGTGGATACCAGTTTCGCTGCGCAGGCAGCCGGCGTTGAAAAGCTTGATGGACTTCGTCTCGTCAACGGAGAAGACAAAATGGCGGAGCAAAATGGCGAAGGTGGTTTTCAGTTCGAATATGGCGAACTGCTGTCCCAGGCAATTCCTGATAGATCCGAATGAAACAGGATGATAATCAGTATAGAGTACATTGGGGGGGGGGTTGTAGCTTTATGCAATATTTATTTGTAATGTATTTACATATATGATCAGTTACTGGCATCCTGATTATTTCGCTGTTGGATCTAGTTGGAATATATAAATGAATCAAATCTGCTCACTGACTTAGATTACCACAAACATCAAATCCATACATTTAAAGGGTTCCACGTCTCGATCCTAGCAGGACCTTTCTTGGAGATGGAGGTCAGCCTTGTTCCTAGGGTCTACCAATCTCCTCGTTCGCGATGACGTAGTGCGCAGTAACCATAGTGTGAGTGCTTACATGGCAACCATACCAAGGTAATTGTAGTCTGGTACCTTGCCCCGTTAAAACAAATATAACGCACCCACAGGGAAATTAGTCTGGTACCTTGCCCCGTTGAAGCAAATCAAACGCATCCACAGGCAAATTAGTCTGGTACCTTGCCCGAATGAAGCAAATCGAACGCACTCACAGCCAATTTAGTCTGGTACCTTGCCCCGTTGAAGCAAATCGAACGCACTCACAGACAATTTAGTCTGGTACCTTGCCCCAATGATGTTTACATCGGAATATATTAACCACTTGCCATACGGGGTACTTGACAAAGGTATCTGTTCCCTGCCAAACGGACAACTCTCAGCCTTTAACGTGAACTTGTCACGGGGCTCTATAGCATTGCTTCGTCACGTTGGTGTGTGTCAGTTCACTTTAATTGAACACATGGAAGGGCACTGAGTGTCGCTCGCTTGGGCTCCTGGGCTTAGCTGCACCAACGGGAGAGATTGATCCTAAAACTACCGCTTTGGCCCAACAAAATCTCCATAGCAACCTGCATTGAATCTGTAAACCAAGACCGTAGTTCATTTGGAGACAAAGACACGACCCTTTGTCACATGCGGCGAGAGTTTCCACGCACCATTTGTAGAGGGAGAATTTGAGCGTTAATTGCGCGTGTTATTACGGAGACAGGAACCCTCTCTCACGTCACCTGGGCCCGGCGGAGAAAGGGATGAAGGCGTGAGGGGAGCGATTGACGGAGTTCTCCGGTGAGAATCTCTCGGGGATGAAGAGATTGGGGGAGTCCCAGACGGTTGGATTATGGTGGAGACCGCTCATGGAAATGTACACCGTCGTGTCTGCAGACCGGAAGGCAAACATCAGTTTAAACAAAATGAGAAAAAAACCCAGTCAAGAACAGAACGAACGTTCAATAATACACGTAACCTAAGTGGAAGGTTTACGGTGACACCATGTATAGCTCTTGCCTTTCAAGAGGTGTGGCTCTCTGAACATCTAGCCTGCGCGTGCGTCAATGCGTACATGGTGGATGCACAATGGGGAAAGTTTGCGGTGACACCGTATAAGTCATCTATTTCGAGATGGAGTGTGGTTCTGAGAAGAGCTGGAGTTGCCGGCTCTTCTCAGAGCCACACTCCTCGACAGCCCACTGCCCACTAATCACCCCACAAACAAAGTGATATGTCGAGCAATTATAGTATAGTAAGATATGCGAAAATGACGTCAATTTCCTATTGACGTCTTTGACCATAATGCAAAACTCAAAGATGTATTCCTAGAGTGTCTGTCGTTCATTAATGCTAGAATAATGCCTGTCTGTCTTTAAGATAGGTCCTGTTGGGATCGAAACGTCAGCCCTATAAATAACAGCTTAATAGGGAAGGGCATGCCTTTTTCATCGAGCACTGCCCAAATTCATTAGCAATGGCTTCAAATTTCACACATTTCGATGGAAGTCTAAAAACTACAGCGGCGGTAGGCGATTTCCGTGGAGTAATTCATTTGCATTTATTTACCGTGACAAATGAATTCAGACAGGGTTCTTTGAGAGAAGGTTCAAATTGCACACGAGTCTATGAAGGCTTGAAACCAGTATCCTTGCAGTGGTTGTGTTATGCTTCAGCCAGTACGTAAATAGGACGAGGTCACTTTCGTGGTCGTAATTCAAAAGTACGGAGCCTTTAATGTGACACCTTCAGAAAGAAAACATCGGAGGCAATTTAAGATATAATATGAAGCAATTAGGTGTCACGCTCTCTCACTCAAGGCGTTGAGATAATAGCCTCCTCAAGGTTTTACCAAGAAACCATTGGGCTTGTTTCGCCCTCGTTATCGAGTAGTGACGTCATCGCGACGATCCAGCATAGGTTTCGGTGTTGTCTATTATTGTGAAGGTTGATCGAGTCAGGCTTTTATCGGGAAGAGTTAACCTCCTTTTTTCGGAATATCAACAAGTTGAAATGCAAGGTTCGTTGACGGAGAGTGGAGAGGGTGTGGAGAGGGTGTGGAGAGGGTGTGGAGAGGGTGTGGAGAGGGTGTGGAGAGGGTGTGGAGAGGGAGTGGAGAGGGTGGGGAGTGGGTGGGGAGTGGGTGTGGAGAGTGTGTGGAGAGGGTGTGGAGAGGGTGTGGAGAGGGTGTGGAGAGGGTGTGGAGAGGGTGTGGAGAGGGTGTGGAGAGGGAGTGGAGAGGGTGGGGAGTGGGTGTGGAGAGGGTGTGGAGAGGGTGTGGAGAGGGTGGGGAGAGGGTGTGGAGAGGGTGTGGAGAGGGTGTGGAGAGGGTGTGGAGCGGGTGTGGAGCGGGTGTGGAGAGGGTGGGGAGAGGGTGGGGAGAGGGTGTGGAGAGGGAGTGGAGAGGGTGGGGAGTGGGTGGGGAGTGGGTGGGGAGCGGGTGTGGAGAGGGTGTGGAGAGGGTGTGGAGAGGGTGTGGAGAGGGTGTGGGAGAGGGTGGGGAGAGGGTGTGGAGAGGGTGGGGAGAGGGTGGGGAGAGGGTGTGGAGAGGGTGTGGGAGAGGGTGGGGAGAGAGTGTGGGGAGGGTGTGGAGAGGGTGTGGAGAGGGTGTGGAGAGGGTGTGGAGAGGGAGTGGAGAGGGTGTGGAGAGGGTGTGGAGAGGGTGTGGAGAGGGTGTGGAGAGGGTGTGGAGAGGGAGTGGAGAGGGTGTGGAGAGGGTGTGGAGAGGGTGTGGAGAGGGAGTGGAGAGGGTGTGGAGAGGGTGTGGGGAGGGTGTGGAGAGGGTGTGGAGAGGGTGTGGAGAGGGTGTGGAGAGGGAGTGGAGAGGGTGTGGAGAGGGTGTGGAGAGGGTGTGGAGAGGGTGGGGAGAGGGTGTGGAGAGGGTGTGGAGAGGGTGTGGAGAGGGTGGGGAGAGGGTGTGGAGAGGAGGCCTATGTATTTGCAAAATGTTATTATTTCCACCTCTCACTCCTCAAACTAAGGCCATTGAAGGCAACATACTGACCACAGGTTCACAATATTCAGGTGGTATTTTCATGAACGATGACAAAAATGGTTGGCCAATTTTAGGAAACAGGTATTGGTAGAGTTTTCGATGTATAACTTTTTGATGATTGTTTTCTTAATGCAGATGCCGAGAAAAAAAGACGTTCCATACTCCCCGCACCACCCACGGAATAAAATGTAACAAAAAATTACACCCACCCAGTTTGTGTCCATTTCCAGGACGTGTGAAGCAAGCGGTGTCACTGCCTCGTAAGTGGGTCAAGCACAAATATTACAAGACGGAGGAGAGACATAAGCGATACCGCCAGGAATAGTCAGGCCCAATCTCCCGCCATCAGCTCAGGTTAACGGTGCGGCCAAGTGTCCACATCGGACAGCAATCGCTGTCGGCAATGCGTGGCCACGCACTACGGTTTGTGTAATGTGTCCGTTATTATTGAAACGCATATGGGCTCTGTTGATTTTTCTCGGGGATGTTTTGGTCAAGCAGTGGGCGTTTCGTCCTAACCAGAGCCGCTCTGTGAGGAGGAAGAATCGTCTGCGATACTCTTCTCCGTCACACGCCCTCGTTTGAAGCATAATCTTATATCTTTAAGAAGGCGGACTCTAGACACTACGGCGTGTTAAAGCCCCTACACAACATTGGTAAGATCGAAACACAGAAATGTTCACAAATTTACATGAAACTTAAACAGTTTGAAGATGGTTATGGTAGAAACGTCGCACTGAAATATTTCTGCCTAAAATGCTGTATTTTTTTAGAAAAGAATAAAAGAACTCGTTTACGTCTCACCCCTCGATCTAAACGAATTTTCGGAACAGTCAGTACGGCGTTGAATGCTGCATTTTCGCGAAACAAATGAAGCGATTTTTCAATATTTTCTCGAGACTCAGTTGGCGGATTGAGCTGAAATTTTCACAGGTGTGCTATTTCATGCACATGTTGGACCAGACAATGTATGGATGCTATTCTTTGACCTCGACCAATGTTGTGTTATCCATTTAAAGGTGTGAATAGGAAAACAATAAATGGAATTGGTCGAAAGGAAAACATGCTTTGTTAAAAAAAAATGTGTCATCTCCATTATAAAAATATAATAGGACTTTGGTTTGCCAATAACATTTACCAGTTGATTTTTTGATCAATATTGGTTTCAATGTAATAACTGTTTCTTCGTTATCGTGCAATTGCCCATCGGGAAACCAGTGAAATCAGAGTGTGTGATGAATACAAACAAACAACAAATGTATTTATAAGACTTAAGGCTTTGCATGGTGGGTGAATCATTCCCCTGATGACGGCCAGAGCATACTGGTCGAAACGTCGAGTTACCACTCAGGTTCTTTTCAGAACCACACCTCTTCTTTAAGAGATCTTATACATGGTGTCACCGCAAACCTTCCTATATTTACAAATGTGTTTAGGAGGTGGACATGGATGTTGTTCTTGAGGTAAATCTTCGATAGTGTTTACATTTTGAGAAGCTGTCTTAGATCCAGGATACAGATTACTTCCCTAAACCCTTCCTCTTCCGTGTTGCATTAAAGGGATTTGAGATGCGTGCTCACACACGCCGAGATACCGGTGCAGTACACAAGCATAACTTTACTCCATAAACAGGAATTAAGTCATAATAAAAGTAGGAGTTGAACGACAGGGTGCATGCACGTGCACTCTCGGTGATTCGCCGACGCATGTGATTCGGAACAAATAGCGGGGAAAATCTCCTTCACTTCACTAATGCAACCCTAAAATGATTGATATGCTCGCCAAAAGTTATGTCTCGAGCAAAATCCAGATTGGATTGAAATGTTTTATTCATCGCCTCAAAGAAACCAAATTTGATTGTAAAAGAAAGAAAGAAAATACAAATAAAAACCACGATTATGTTTTTCTTTCCATTTGACAATTTATCCAAAAAGCGGAGACAATTTGACTGGATCGGGATCGGGATACAAATAAATTTACTCGGCTTTTCTCGTAAATCGTCAAAAGGACAGTTTCCTGTCAATCGCTTTTTTTTATGAACGTAGAGATTGAACAGTGACGTCATGTGGATGTTGACATGGCAACTGATTGAAATGCGGACCCCCCTGGCTGGAAGGGATTGGGATTTTTTTGGATGAAAACAAAAATCAGCGGCTGGGATAAAAATCGGTACCGTCATTCTGCCTTGGCCCACCCCCACCCCCATCTGAGCTTACCCGGTGGAATAACCCGGCCGTCGTTGAAGGTCAGAGGTTCGGTCAGCCGGCGGAAGACGAAAGGCACTGTGGGATAGAGTCGCTGGCTCTCCTTCAGACACATGGTGAGGAAGGGCAGACTGTTCATGTCCGTCCTGGGTGGTGAGAGGAAGGAAGAGAAGGCTTGAGCTTGAGTCTACATCGAGGTTTGAAATGATCAACAGATTGACTTCAGAATGAAGCAAAACGGAGCACAGAGAAAGTTACCAATATTCAGATTGGTACCCCGGTACATCATGATCAAGAATGTATAATACAACTTCATTTTAAAGTCCCTATACAACATTGCGTGAATAAGCCATCCATTCCCGCACAGCTACATATCTGACAGCTACGGTAAGCTTCATAACTCCCGATATCATCAGACTCGTGACGATGGGTTTACGATATTGCAAATCCCTTTCATTGATGGGGCGCCATTAATTGAGTTCCTATTTCACTCGGCGCCATTTTCATTTCTGCTGTCTTTGTCCTTCGCGTTCTCCGATAAAGTCTTACCTTTACACTTGTCATTTCTATTGTTAATTCTTCGTTGTTTCGATCAAGGATTAATTTATTTTTGAAAAAATGGCAAAATAATGAACTAAATAAACACCAACGGAGCCTAAACCCGAGCCTAAGCTTTCATTTCGAAAACGGTGTGTCATAGGCTATACCATTCTAGGTTGTCGCTTCCGTTGGTGTCCATCAAGTCGTCCACCTCTTTCCTGCATATGTCCTGGTACTCGGGATGCTTTGCCAGGCAATACAGAGCCCACGTGGCCGCCGTGCTCGTTGTCTCGTAGCCTCCGAACATGAAGGTGTTGACCTCGTTCTGTACCTCAGCCTCACTCAGACCATTACCGTCATCATCCTGGGTGGGGGGGGGGTGAGATAGACCCATCCATCTCATTGTAATCACACTACCTGGGCTGGATTTCACAAAGCCTTACAATGCATCATAACTTAACATACGATGGATAACCCATCGTATGTTTTCAAAGGTCATATGGTTTCTGTGTATCCCCCATTGCCTTGTGATCAATAGTAAGTTTCAATGAGTTGAGTAAAATCAACCACTGGTATACACTACCACGGGTACCAGTTTTTCCATTTTGTATAGCCTACGTATCTTTTGCCATACAGTTTGACAGTAGCTTAAAGGAATACCACAACTAGACGCCTTTCGTAATTGCCATTTATTTTCATTGATTTCATTGTCTAAAAATCTTTATAGGTGTCAAGGGAAATCCTATTTTTACTTTATTTATTCAATTCAAACAAACAATGAAAAACTGACTGGGATATTTGAACAAATTGAAAAATGGGCAAAGAAAGCTGTGAGTGAACCGGGACTTGAACCCGAGACCCATGGATTAACGTTCCAGTGCTCTTCCATCTGAGCTATCCATCCAACCATCCCTAGACGAAGGATTCTGATAGCCCCCATCTTCCACCAGGGAACATGAAATACATCATACCACCCGGGTTCATATCACCCATCTCTTAATTTATCGCAAGTTCAATGAGCTTGGCTATTTGACAGAACCTGCTGTGACCTAGAAGCTTAAACTGTACACCATAAAATGGTTTGCCAAGCATTGTTGTGGATCTAAGAAATAAAAATATAGAAAGCCTAAGATTTCGATCCTTGTAGGAAGTACGGTACCTCAAAAAGGGAGAATAATTATGTGAGAAACGTTACTGGAAGATTATGCAGGTCTTACAACTGTGGCACATCCTTTATTTCTAAAGTCAATGTTATCAAACTCATCGTTACTTACGACAAATCGAAAGACGATGTGTCATGCACACAAACCACACCACCCGATGGACTCGCATGGTGGGCCATCCAGTAAACCTTGGTGCAATCCGGCCCAGTTCTCTGTGAAGAATTTCCCCCAACGATCCCAACCCGCAGATGACTGCATTATGAATGCAGGAGGAGATTTGAAATCCCAACGGGATGGCACCTTTTTTTCTCGTACAAAACAAAGACCTCGCAATGGAGGATGTAGGCCAATAGACTTTGCCTTGTTTGTAACTGCACTCCCGTGTGCATCCAAGTTGTACGGTGGTCGCATGGGAGAAGGCGATGTGGTCGTGTTCCTAGTCCAGGCTCGTTGGCACGCACAGGATCCTCCCGAAGGACCCACACTGATATTTACCCGCCTCACCCTAGTGGTTGGGATATGGGGCTGTGGGTGGGCTGAATTCCGCAAAGTTTTCTATCTCAGGCTATGCTGACCACGTCCTTGGAAAGTGCGTAAACCTGATCCTAAAGCCTAACTAGGTACAGAGATTCCTCTCCCCTCCTCTCCCTCTCTCTCTCTGTCCCCAGTCCCCTCCCCTCCCTCTCCCTCCCTCTCCCTCTACCCCTCTATATCTCTCTCCCCCTCCCCCTCACTCTCTCCCTCTCCCCCTCTATATCTCTCTCCCCTCCCCCTCTCTCTCTCCCTCTCCCCCTCTATCTCTCCCTCTCCCTCCCACTCCCCATTCTCTCTCTGCCCCCCTCCCCTCCCTCTTTCTCTCTCCTTTTCTCTCTCTCTCTCTCTCTCCCTCTCCCCCTCTATCTCCCCCTCTCCCTCTCTCTCTCTCTCCTTCCCCCTTTCTCTCTCTCTCTCTCTTTCTCTCCCCCTCTCTCTCTTTCTCCCTCCCTCTCCCCCTCTCTCACTCTCCCTCTCTCTCCCCTCTCCCCCTCCCCTTCCCCCTCACTCCCTAAAGAGCAAACAAGGTTCGGAGAGCGAAAGCCCTTTTGTTTCAAGGCATTGGTCTCGGACATCATGGTCATCGCATCCACTGCACATTAACATATCTTAAGGGTTTGAGGTGGAATAATTGCTGTCTATTTTTCTGGAGACGAATCATTAGAAGGGCTTGTTCTCGAGTAGTTTCAGGAAGAGGTATGTGAACGCCGCCAACCTTCCCTGCTTTCTAGAATTTTACACTAGGGGGCTGTTTGGAGATCAATGGCAGACACAGAATTATGCAAATGACCCGGAAATTGCCCAGGAAAAGCAACCTAACTCTCCTAATAGCCCAATGCCTCATTTAATACCTAATGCTTTAGAATTATGGTAAAAAATGGAGTCTGCCGAGAAAGTCTGGAACGTGTTTTCCATCTGTTCTATAATCATGCTTTAAGGCGTTATCGCGGGAGAGAGAGGGAGAGGAAGAGAAAGAGAGAGAGGGAGACAGAGGGGGAGAGGAAGAGCAAGAGAGAGAGGGAGAGAGAGAAGGAGAAGGAGAGGGAGAGAAAGAGGGGGATAGAGAGAAAGTAAGAGAGAGAGATGGAGGGGGGAGAGAGAGGGGGAGATACATGTAGAGGGGAGGGAGAGGAGAGGGTGAGAGATGACGAGGGAGAGAGAGAATGAAAGAGAGAGAGAGAGAGAGGGAGACAGAAATAGAAACAAAGATTGTGTCTACCACCAGTTCGCAACTGCCGAACACGAGGTTCCTTGACGCATACACTTGTGAATGGACGAAGACGTGCTTTGAATGTCATCGAGGTAAAGTAAGCGCCCAAGTCTACGGGGGAACGGACAGCATCAACTTACCCTGGCGTCCATCAGGATATCCAGAAGGTCGCGGAACGCCCTCTGTCGTTTCTCCTCGGTAGCGGAGGGGGAAGTCCGTCGCTGGCTGATGACTCCTCCAGAGAAGTCTAGCGCCACCTTGAGGTAGGCTCGGAAGTCTTTGCCGTCCTTCGAGTTGTAGAAGAGGAAGTCGAAGTACTGCCACATGGTGACGAAACGCTTGAAGAAGAGATCGGCGAGTTTACGGACGGAGTGGACGTAGCTGCAACTGTTTCCAGAGGTTCAGATGGGGAAAATGAGAGATGAACGGATCAAATGAGTACGGAGCGGTCGGAGCCCCTAAAGAGACATTCGATGATAACAAACTCTAAAACAAATCAAAAATTTGTGCGCACTAAATAAAGAACTGATTTTTAATTTAGTTTTATAGTTTGTTTTCATTAGGCCTAAATGTCTGTTTAGGGGCACCATAAATGATGGTTCGCCAAAAATGTAGTTAACCGTAGAAAGTGTAGGAAGACTGTAGATCAGTGGTTTCCACAGCCATCCATTGTGCTCGTGCCAGCCACAAGAGGGCGGCAGACTCACCCCTCGGTCTGGCAGTGACTGTCGAAGCTGTAAATGGACTTGAGAAGGTTGTCCAGGGTGAGCAGACCCATGTGGTCGTACACATTGATCGATGTCTGACCTCCGTTGCACAGCGCCCTCCATTTATCCTGTTTAAAAGGACACACAGGTTCTTAGTTAACTCCCAACATTACCAGAAACATCCAGAAAACATCGATTACCAGAAACATCCTAATGAATGGGGTATGGGGCAGGGCAGGGCAGGGCAGGGCATGGCAGGGCAAAGTAGGGCATGGCAGGGCATGGCAGGGCAGGGCAGGTCAGGGCAGGGCAGAGCAGAGCAGGGCAGAGCAGAGCAGAGCAGGGCAGAGCAGAGCAGAGCAGGGCAGAGCAGGGCTGGGCAGGGCAGGGCAGGGTAGTGCAGGGAATGGCAGGACAGGGCAGGGTAGTACAGGGCATGGAAGGACAGGGCAGGACAGGGTAGTGCAGGGCATGGAAGGACAGGGCAGGACAGGGCAGGGCAGGGCAGGGCAGGGCAGGGTAGTGCAGGGCATGGCAGGACAGGGCAGGGTAGGGCAGGGCAGGGCAGGGCAGGGCAGGGCAGGGCAGGGCAGGGCAGGGCAGGGCAGGGCAGGGCAGGGCATGACAGGGCAGAGCAGAGCAGGGCAGAGCAGGGCAGAGCAGGGCAGAGCAGGGCAGAGCAGGGCAGAGCAGGGCAGAGCAGGGCAGGGCAGGGCAGGGCAGGGCAGAGCAGGGCAAGGCAGGGCAGGGCAGGGCAGGGCAGGGCAGGGCAGGGCAGGGCAGGGCAGGGCAGGGCAGGGCAGGGCAGGGCAGGGCAGGGCAGAGCAGGGCAAGGCAGGGCAGGGCAGGGCAGGGCAGGGCAGGGCAGGGCAGGGTAGGGCAGGGTAGGGCAGGGTAGGGCAGGGTAGGGCAGGGTAGGGCAGGGCAGGGAAGGGTAGGGCAAGACAGGGCAGGGCAGTCCACTCACCACGAGTCTATGAGCGCACTCACTGAAGATGTTCACGTGGGGTCGGAGGCCAGAGTAGTGGAAGGCTGGCGCCACCAAGCGGCGGTTACGAGCCCACATCTCCCCGTAACTCGCCACCAGTCCGTCCCCGATCCATTCCCGCAGGAACCGCATGACGGACTCCTGTTTGGGCTCTGCATGGAGCGAAGAGAGACAGTATGGCATAAAGGGGGCACCGTATGCCGCCGTGCACTGGGGCTGTTATAAACCCTGTGCCAAGTCATTGGGTAGCCGCTCCCACAGATTCGTCTTTCAATAAAGCCGCAGCCAATTGCTCTGGACACGAGGACGAGCTCAACTCGGATAGGCCAACTGTGGATGGACTGGAGGAGGGGGCATGCCATAGCATTGAATGAGGCTGAGGTCGAGCTCAGCTCGGATAGGCCAGCTGTGGGTGGACTGGAGGAGGGGGCATGTCATAGCATTGAATGAGCCCGAGGTTGAGCTCAACTTGGATAGGCCAGCTGTGGGTAGACTGGAGGAGGGGGCATACCATAGCATTGAATAAGGCCGAGGTTGAGCTCAACTTGGATAGGCCAGCTATGGGTGGACTGGAGGAGGGGGCATGCCATAGCATTGAATGAGCCCGAGGTTGAGCTCAACTTGGATAGGCCAGCTGTGAGTGCACTGGAGGAGGGGATATGTCATAGCATCTGATGAGGCGAAGGTCGAGCTCATCTTAAAGTGTGCACACTGCTGCCATACCGTTTTTGTTGGCGATGGCCCTGACGGTGTCTGGACTGAAGACAACCACACCGGGCATGAATGGACCGAGCCAGAACTGCATGGCATCCGTCACCTCCTCGTAGTTGAAGTGGAATTCTCGTCCCATCCCGTTGTGACCTTTGGTGTACTGTGTGGAGAGATAGGTAGATAGAGAGTGTCATGATTGCTCGAGCATTGATTGATGGCGTGGTTGAACCTTCTGATCCGACCAAACTGCCAGATGAAAGTGAAGTAAGAGTAAAGGCTAATCTTATTGAGCTGTGAGTGGGAGAATCTGTTGCATGATAGATATGAGTGAACTTTGCGTCGAGGAGAATGTACTTCAATAAAGGTTGAACCGTGCTGAGCGCAGGAAGTAGATCTGTGCGAGGTCATTGGCTACAACTTCAAATATCATACGAGTGTATGGATACCGCTTACTATTGGCTGAGTCCAATAGAGACTCGTCATGTTCCGGTAGCAGACATAGCCAATGAATTCTGTCACAGCCATGGACAGTAGATCATAGGCCTGGATGTCTTAAAATGGCGGTTCGGTAATCCAAACTATTCAAGACAACGGCTACCAATAGTTCATATGCTTCAGCACCTAGGAATCAGACATGGCATAAAGATGAAACCCAGTCCAGAATCTCGTTTGCAATCAATCCCTCTCAATCTCGGAGTGAACGATAATCCTGAAACCTCACACGCGGGTAAGATAGTTCATGTTGGGAGGGGATATATTCTGCAAGTTTGCACTTTTTGCTAGAACTTGTACTTTGTTTATCGCGATAGTAAGCGTTCGATATCTCTTGTTCCCTTTACGATTTTTCAACTCACGTGCATGGGTTTGGTGAGGTCATTTGAAACTCGAGAGGTCCAGCGAATCATGTGATCTGAGGGATGGCGGTATTTCAGATCGCATTGGAAAACCACTGCTATCACCAACATGTACGAGTGAGCCGATGTGATTCTTACCATACACGGACAACCTGTCCATGCTGGCACTTTGCAAACAAGTAAACGCCATTCAGTAACTGAGTGGGACCACTTTTATCCCCCGGGCGAGGGATTTGAGCGCAGCACCGCCGGTTGGGTTAAGGATTAGCGGCGGCACTTAAAACTGGAAGAGGGTATGAATAGGGCTCAAAGGACGGGAGAAAGAATTGTCGTTTCAAAAGATTTCCAGCGCGGATTTTGTTTTCCCGTAGTGACCTTGAAGCTGCGCTTTGTCCCGCCGTGGGACAAGAGCGAACTTGAGGATCGTTTGGAGCTGAGGGGAAGGAGGGAGTTGGGGAATTGTGTTTTCTTTGTTCCTTCACCTAAAAACCTTCCGGTTAGACGATTGTACAGGAGATTGACGTGATTGAGAACATGAGAAGCTGCTGGGTAGAATTACTCATTGCAATATGACATGACTTGACATGACATGTCATGGCATGCCATGGCATGACATGGCATCACATGACATGACAAGATTACAAGATGGCATGCCATTCAATAACAAAAAACACAATGACAATAACATGACACACATGCCTACACATGCCATGGAATAACATGAATAACACGAATCGCCTACAGGCAAAATGTTTCTCAAAAATATGGGGCATGAAGTTAAAAAAATACAAAAACTGTTTGACTAAAATGACATGCAATTAATAATTCTCAAGATTAGAGGGCCTGACATTTCGATCCTAGCAGGACCTCTCTCAAAGGCAAAGTGAAAGGTCCTGCTAGGATCAGAACGTCAGGCCCTCTAACGTTTAAGAAAAATCAACATGGGGCGTGACTTTTCGATCCTGGTAGGCAGAATGGCCAACGGTTTTTCGAGCAGTTCTTGCCGTGATGCACTGGGAACTTACCTCGGGCACGTCTCCCATGAACCAACTGCCGTTGGGATGTTTGGGGAAGTCGCGTAGGGCTCGGTGGAAGGTCAGCTTCCATCTCAGCAGACGGGCGAGCCTGACCAGGCCGACCAGCAGGCAGACCGTGAGGAGGGAGAGCAGCACGCGGGTCCAGTCTCCGACCAGGACGGCTGCCGTGTGCGACGGGGAGAGGAGCCCCAGAGCCGGGGACGGAGACCCCTGCGAGTCGGTGCTCATTGCCGGACTCGTTGAGACGATGAAATAGAGCGACTACACCGTGATTATCGATCACTTTGGGAGGCTCACTGTGAACTGAGTTCCCTGTCTCTTATTCCCTGTCGATAAGATGACACTCCTTTCTTCTGTGCCGTGTATCCTTGTGGGGGACGCTCTCAGGCGAAAGTTATTAAGGCTTCACTGGCTGGATGGTAGGCTCGTGAAGGAAGGATGGTGTGCAGGCTCTACCGACCACCGTTGCAGGAACTACCGTTTGTCGATCAACCTTGCGCCGAGGGTAACCGCTTTTGGACGGTAGGCGGGCCCCGTCCGATCACGCTGCGAATAAAAACCAAACGACGGTGAGTCTTTGGCGGTAGCGAGGCCGGCAACGCAGGGTTTGGGATTCGAATTGTCTGCTGCAGGGGCGGCTATGACTGAGAAGAGCTATAATTGCTTACCTTTACTCCTGTGATCTGGTACCGATGGTTGGATATCCTGCCGACAGAATCAGGCACTGCGAAGAGCTGGGGCTGGGGGTTAGTGGGGTTTGAGCTTGGGAGAAAAAAAGACAGATGATCCTGACGAAGTGGAGCGATCAGTCTCCGGCCGTGTTTACGGCTCGACAAAGCTGTAAAGTTCCCCCAAGGCTAGGATTAGCGAGGCGATACAACCACGCACACTCCCTCTCTATCTCAGCAGTCATGCCCCCCGAAGATAAATAACCTCCTCGTCGGCACAGACCAGACAAGGCCCTGACAAACTGATCGATACATTTTCGTCGGCTCTCGGTCTGACTACTGGCAGGCCAAAGAGGGAACGATTCTTGGATGAATGACGAGAAAGACCAGAGACTGAGAGAGATCAACTTGGCTGACGAGACGAGGGAATCATGAGTGTGAACGTGTTAGAAAAACACACACACAAACACGGTTCCACCTGTACAGAGGTCGTTAATCAAACTCAGCGTGATCAATGGGCCGCGAGCATTAAACCTAGCCCAGTCAGGGTGGAGGGGGCAGGGGAAACTGATACCGGTAGATGGATCCGTGTCTGTAATGAAGGTGTGTGGCTTTTGTTCCAGTCCGGCTCGATAAAAAAATGCGGCGCACATCTGTGTTCCTGACTGCCTGGCAGGGTTTGGGCAGGGAGGAATGTTTCCTAGTATCCTCCATCGTTTGGGCAAAGTTTGGGAGAGGGAGGGAGAACAGAGGCAGGGGGAGGGGGTTGTTGATCTGACGATGGATATTCATTATTTGATTGGCTTGATACGATGTCAGCAGGTTGGAGGGAAATGGTGCCGTCATGCGACCGGCACAAATCCAAACACTAAGAATTGAAAAATTTGAAAAATAATAATTTCTGAAGACTTTGAATAACGGGGCTGTAAATTGCTTGTTGTATTAAAGGAGATTTCATTTGACATTTCAAACCAGAAGAAAGCCCTTCTTCTACTGAATAAAAAACATACACAAATTTTTCTTGTAAAAACGAGTCTTCATTGAGAAAACTGACGTTGAGTGCTATGAAAAGTTGCCTTGGGCTCAAAATAATTCGGTAACGGACTGTACGTACCGAATAAACAATGTGGTAGTAATTGGAAGGGTTTGTCAGCATTGGTTTTTAGGAGGAGTTTTGTTTCTAGCTGGTCTCCCTTTTCCTTGAAGTTGAGAACCCCAATTTCAATCTGGAAGGGGCAGGGAAACAATGTCACCCTACACCGCATACCTTTTCTTGATATCTCATTAAATCAACATACATTTTCGAAAATGTAGATACTAGAGGGCCAAACGATCCGATCCTAGCAGGACCTTTCTCAAAAGAAGAATGACAAGGACATACCAACACAAACCAGATAGAAAGGGAGAAGAACACGGATAAGAAATAACAAAAAGGAACGCTGGCAGACAGACGAGGTCAGTGAGATCAAAGGGATTCTGGAAAGGACTTTGTAGAGAAGGGAATGGATTAGTGGAGAGGGAGAAAGATCAGAAGGGAGAAGGTTGCATTAGCTCAGCGATCCATGAACCTTTGGAGCCGTGTTTACGACTAACATGGGGGGTGTGGTCCCTGGATGTATGCATGCAGTTACATGTATATGCAAAGATATTGGACTATTTTGGAGCTAACCGCCCACCCAAAGGCTGGATAGCTCAGCTCCGATTTCAAGAAACTACAAATGACTTACGCAACATTTTGCTGCCTTTGCTAGATATTGCTGAAGAGTCTTTGTGGCGCAACATTAATTTTGTAAGTTGCATAACTTACGCAACTTTTCTTGAAATCGGCTGCAGGTTTCAGAGTGCTATGACGGACATTCAAATTTCCCTAAAGGCTACACAGTTTTCCTTTCCCTTTTACGAAATCCCCGTAGGCCTACTTGGCCTCGCAGCATTTTGTCGGTGGCAAACGTCCGTCCAAAACAAAAATAAACAACCACCAAGTCCTCCATGCCTGCCGTTACTAAATTATTAAAATGGGTCTGCGCGATGTGAAGGATTTTCCGCTTGACTGGCATTCGGAGCCTTTCCAGACAACGGACTTTATTTCCAGACAACTGTCTGCCCAATGCAACCCCCCCCCTCCCCCCCTCCCCCCCACACACACACTCACCACACACATCTGTAGACGACCAACTCTTTCTTCATGAGAAATTTGGGAGAGATTTAGGAGAGGTTTGGGAGAGATTTAGGAGAGATTCAGAAAAAAAATAGGCCCATGTAAGTTTGTGAATGATTTTGGCCCACACAATCCATTAGCTAGGCTTTCCTTGTCTAATTGATATTCTTATTGGTCGAAATTGTGGTAAAATATTTGACCAATGTTTGTGTTTCATGACAGCGTAGGCAAACACACACACTGATCAAATCAGTCTGGCTCCGGTACAGAAATAAGGAAACCACTGGCTTCAGGCCTGTGCATGTTTACAATAGACATGTAGAAACTACTCGTATATATAAACCATCGCCGTCTGCATAACTCAAATTGAACCTTGTGACTGCAATTCGCATCTATTCAGAATTCGTATAACTGTCTGGTATATCAATTCATACTACAAATAAGTAGGTATTGAATCGTTCGTTGTTTAAATGCGCAGTCTACCAAAGCGAAGCATTTCCCCAGTATTCTGGTGGGTCTCTTTAGGGGTGAACAACCGTGATAGGAATGAAAAGGGAAATTCTTTGAAAGGTTGCCACAGGAAATGGGATTATGAAGCGTGTCTCCTGGCTGTATGCTACGAGGCCTGGTATCGCACCATCAGCCATCCAACCAGACGGTATTATTTGTGCTTCTTTTCCCATAAATGCACGACTTCAAAGAAACTGCTGGCTTATAGGGCAGATCTAGAAGCCTCAGTCAGTTATCTACATCTAACGTATAGGCATCGTGTGGGAAGACCTTGCATTCATTTCTACACAAACCAAACAGACGGATAGACGGATTATAGGTGAAACAAGCAACCAAACAAGTAAGCAAATAATCAACCAAGCAAGCATCCGAGCAACCAAGCAAACGAGCAACCAAAAGCAAGCCACCAAGCAACCGAGCAACCAAGCAACCGCAAGCAAGCCACCAAGCAACCGAGCAAGCAAGCAACCGCAAGCAAGCCACCAAGCAACCGAGCAAGCAAGCAACCAACCAAGCAAGCAAGCAAGCAACTGAGCAAGCAACCAAGCAACCGAGCAACCAAGCAACCGAGCAAGCAACCATGCAAGCAACCAAGCAACCAAGCAACCGAGCAAGCAACCAAGCAACCGAGCAAGCAACCAAGCAAGCGAACAAGCAACCGAACAACCAAGCAACCAAGCAACCGAACAACCAAGCAACCAAACAAGCAAACCAAGCAACCGAGCAACCAACCAAGCAAGCAAGCAACCAACCAAGCAACTGAACAACCAAGCAAGCAACCAAACAAGCAACCAAGCAACCGAACAACCAAGCAAGCAAGCAACCAAACAAGCAAGCAACTGAGCAACCAAACAAGCACGCAACCGAGCAACCAAGCAACTGAGCAAGCAAGCAACCAAGCAGGCAAGCAACCGAGATCTAAGCAACCAAACAAGCAACCAAGCAACCAAGCAACCAAGCAACCGAGCAACCAAGCAACCGAGCAAGCAAGCAAGCAAGCAAGCAACCGAGCAACCAAGCAACCAAGCACCCAAGCAACCAAGCAAGCTACCGAGCAACCAAGCAACCGAACAAGCAAGCAAGCGAGCAACCAAGCAAGCAAGCAAGCAAACAACCGAGCAAGCAAACAAGCATCTGAGCAACCAAGCAACCGAACAACCAAGTAAGCAAGCAAACAGCCAATCAACCAAGTAACTGAGCAAGCAAGCACACAACCAAGAACCGAGCAAGCAAGCAACCAAGCAACCGAGCAACCCAGCAATCAAGCAACCGAGCAACCAAGCAACCAAGCAACTGAGCAACCAAGCAACAAAGCAACCAAGCAGCCAAGCAAGCAACCCACCCACCCACCTAAGGGCTGGATAGCTCAGATGGGAGAGCGCTGGTACGCAAAACCAGAGGTCTCGGGTTCAAGTCCATGTCCAGTCAAGGGTTTTCTGCCATTTTTCTAAATGATTCAGAGTTCTCAGTAAGTTTTTCGTTTGACGCTATAAGCTGAACAGTTACGTATCGGTATGACCCCTGGTATCTTATCAAGAATGTAAAATGTCAACTTTATTTCTCTGATAAACAAACCAAAAAACAACGACACATCTTCGTGTACAAAAAGCTAAATACAAGTTAAATATAGGTCTTTATATATGTATATATGAACAGTGTAAAAAAAAAGAAACAAATATATTTATCAATATCAACAAACAATGTTAATTAACCGAATGTGACCCTTTCAACTTATGAAAATATAAATAACTTCAAAGACAGCGGCCTTTGTTGAACACCATTGACTCAGTTAGGAAAACAACCGTGTAAAGATATATCATTTAAAACGTGCGGATGGTGTGTCCATAATGACGCTCCATCCGCACGTTTTAAATTATCTGCATATCAGCCATATCAATTCAAAAATACATCAACCAGATTAGAGGCTTTACATGTTGGCAGAAACAAGAATGAGGTTTGAGATAACACCACGTACAGAAAAATGATGATTTTTTGTTCTCTTTTGATGCATTAAGTACAAATCTCAAATGTTTATTTATTTAAAATTAAACAGAAACAACCAATGGGCGGCTTGCAAACACGGAGTGGATTCTTGAACCTTCTTACGAATACTTTCTCTTGACTTGAATAAAAGTTCTTCATGATTATGAAATCAAACAAATGAACTAAAGGCTTTAACTGTGTTGCTTTCTAGAGCGTTTTAAAAATGCACTTTGAGGAAAGTTTGACGGTGTGAGACAAATATATACTTATAACTATACAGACTGCTTATACTTTCTTTGAACAAACTGGCCTTTGAAACATTGCAGGACCTTTCCCAAAGGCAGATGACCTTTGGAAAAGGTCCTGTTCAATCGAAAACTTCCCCCAAAAAGGATCAAAATAGCAGGACTCAATTTTATTGAGTTGCTTGAGCGGTAAAACGTGATAAATCATAAACATGCTAAACATGATGAATCATCCCCTGCTCAAATAAGATCACTAACCGTATTTCAAATCACAAGTACTGCATTTGACTTGTATTCAATCATTGGGTGCTTTGCAAATTACAATGCACCTCTGGATGGCAACCTGATTTGATTAAGCAAAGCTTGTCATGCTTCAGCAAGTATTGGCGCTTAAGCAGCTCTATGCAATTGGTCACTGGTCTGTAACTGTTTCAGATGTGTATCGTTTAGCTCACTGATGTCTGACAGCAGTTTGCTATATGTCTGTGTTGATTTATAATGCTTGATATCTAGAGAGAGAACGACAGGGAGGGGGTGAAGGAGGCAAGCTAGTAACCAGACGTGCTAGGACCAGAGGGAAGAGAGTGGAGGGAAAGGAATCAGAGATAAAATGGGAAACCATCCAGATTATCTCAAAAACTCGTCTTGATCTAACTCTAATTTGGTCTAGGCTGTATCCAAGCTTTATAATTGGCCGCAATTCCACTCACTCTTGATGAGAAAAACTCACTTGGTATAACAGAACAGAGCACAGAGAATTCAGAGTAAATGTCGCACGCTGACATTGTATGCAGGCTTACCAATTGAAAAGTTGAAACAAGGCTTATGACTTAGTCCGGTTCAAAAATGACCTCAGCAAACTGCATTATGTTCAACCCTAGAACTTATGATTCCAATGACACAGCAAGAAGCGATCTAAGATCAACAGAATAAACTTATTTACACTGATATATACTGCTGAAGACATTTCTTTCTGCTTGCTCTATCACAGTACACAAGAAATACCTCCAGTCATGGCACTTCATACTTCAAGGCTTCAACATGCCTAGTCTATACAAATCTCTCTTGCAACTTCAATAGAGATTTACTCTACTTGATGCGTAACAAACACTATGCTCAGTACTTTGCCCAATTGCCTGCTGAACAACTACAAACAACCCTGTTTTTGACTGCAGATGTCTTAACCACTGAGCTGACAGTGGTGCATTCAAATGTATATATGTGAACCGGCACAACGACATGAGGAATATCCAACCAAACCACTATTCGTGTAAACAACGCCTGAAGTCAATACGACCAAAAAAAAAAAATTTTTGGTGTTTTGTATTTTCGGAAAGTTAAGATATTATGTTAAGGATATTATGTCCAAAGGATTTTTTGAAATCCGTCTCTAAATGTTGAAAAAACGAGGATTTCGGGGGAGTGTTTGTGTAGTTTTCTTGAAAATTTAAAGTTCCTGCCTTTTTGAATGGCCGCTTTCGAGGAGTTAGACTGGTGCTGCTATATTGTGTCTGGTGCCAAATGAACGAGCGAAGTTCCCTTGTACTATTTACAACAAAGTTCACACGGAAATAATTTTGATATCATTTGAAAGCTAATGGTATACTCTTTCGCATCATTAGAAAATCTCAAAATCTCAAAAAAGTGGGGGTTATTCCTCATTATGCTGTGCCGGGTCACATATAGTAGTGGGTGCTATGATCTGAGCTACCTGCTATCAACAGGCAATTGAGTAATTGAGCAAAGCACTGAGCATGCAGGGCTTATCATACCTCAAGTAGGGCAAACCCTCATTGAAACACTCCCACCAATGCAGAAATCATGTTTTTTATCTCGATCAACTTCTTGATTAATTGCATTGCATGCAATTTGTGATACATTAAATGAGCTCTTCAAAAATATCCTAAACTTAATCTATACCGTAATAAAAAACTAACACAACAGAATTGACAACAAGAGCAATGAAAACCGTCAATTTTTCTAGCACAAACTTTTTTCTTTGCTCAAGGAAGAAAACTTTGTGGGCACTCTCATCTTGAGCATGATGATTTTAGAAATTGCAAAGGGTCCTTGGTAACTTCCAATTCTACCTTACTCAATAAACAGTGTTAATGACTACAGAAGAGGATTTCTTTTGAATAACCTGAAATGATTGCCTCTTGGGATTTGGAAAAGGAAATAGAAACACAATTAGCTAAAATAGGCACAGGCAAAACAGTTTGATTCCTACAGGACATGATACACATTCTGGGCTTTATTTGGTTGGGAATAGACAAACATGTACGGTTAGAGCAAAGACCTGATCATGCTTTTGCAGGATAGTCAGTTAGTCTTTGCTTCATAGCATTAATATCAAGCACAGCATTGGCAGTCATCAATGTGGATGGGTGGATGGGTGGATGGGTGGATAGGGGGATGGGGGTATGGGTGGATGGGTGGATAGGGGGATGGGGGTATGGGGGTATGGGTGGATGGGTGGATAGGGGTATGGGTGGATGGGTGGATAGGGGTATGGGTGGATGGTGGATGGGTGGATGGGGGATGGGTAAATGGGTGGATGGGTGGATGGGGGTATAGGTGGATGAGGGTATGGGTGGATGGGTGGATAGGGATATGGGTGGATGGGTGGATGGGTGGATAGGGGTATGGGTGGATGGGTGGATGGGTGGATGGGGATGGGTAAATGGGTGGATGGGTGGATGGGGGTATAGGTGGATGAGGGTATGGGTGGATGGGTGGATAGGGATATGGGTGGATGGGTGGATGGGTGGATAGGGGTATGGGTGGATGGGTGGATGGGTGGATGGGGATGGGTAAATGGGTGGATAGGTGGATGGGGGTATAGGTGGATGAGGGTATGGGTGGATGGGTGGATAGGGGTAAGGGTGGATGGGTGGATGGGGGTGCTTGATTGAAGGACCTCTGTAAAATGGGACATGTCGAGACGCTTGCTGACCCACAAACCGGTCCCTTTGGTTGTTGTGAGCATACAGCCTTGTTCTGAGCACATGCGTGCTTTTCTGAGCATGTGCAGTTCTGAGGATGTATGCGTAGTTCTGTGCACATGACATGACTAATAAGTCTAAAGTCATCAGGGTCTCAATATCTCTGATTGGCTTGAGGGAGGGGACGGGCTAACACATGGATGGAGCCTGCCAGAAGCAATTAAAACCCAATAGAGGTCTTTCTACATAATCAGACTGAACTCTGAAGCAGTGAAACCGACAATTGAAGGTGCCTTATATGAGCTTGGTGTCAAGGTGCCAGTACCAGTTGGATCTGAGGTCTTACTTCTATCTTATCCAGAATCAAAGCAAGGTCACTTTAGGTAAAAATGGTTTCCATGGGTGAAAGCATGGGAAAGTATAAATGCCAGACATGTCACAGTAGATTTGGATGAGGATTACCAGGCAGCTCCTCAGACCACCAGACTGTGATAGTTCTAAGACCAGTTTCCTAGTAGCGCTTACTGCTTAGCATGAAGAGCATTCCTCAGTCCGGATGAATGATAAGATGTTCTTTGCTGTAGACTTCTGCTCGGAATGTGGAAAGATTGTGGTGACAAGGTCTTGGTCAACTCTTTCTAGAATGATAAGTCTCGGTGGGCATAGCACAAGCTGCCCAGACGTCGAGTCACAGGCTTCACTCAGAGACAAACTCATTCTCCAAAGAGATGACACAGGATAGCAATCTGCAAACTTTCTGCACCAGGAGGTAGACTTTTGCCTGAGTTTACAAGCTGCATGACGAGTTGTTCAGACGGACTTTGTTGTAAAACAGCTCATGAGTTGGAGAAGGAGAGAAAGGCAGTATTAACCAGGATGCACATCGTTCATCTCTGCCGTCTGTCCCAATCTACCAGGATGTAGGCTGTGACTTCAAGGGGTGCTCAGATTTCAAGGGGCGTTTTGACGATCATAACCAAGAATTTGCTTGTTACAATTTGTAAGTAGAAGGTTTGCGGAGACGCCATGTAGCACTTCTCTTTCAAGAAGGAGTGTGGCTCTGAGAAGAGGCGGTAACTCAACGCTTCAGGGTGTGTGTACTCTGCCCGTGGTCAGGAGACTGCTGGATTCCAACTCTCATCGTATATACATGGAGCTACTTATTATAGCTCCATTATATATATATACCTGTGGCTACACTGGGCGGGCAAGATTCTCCAAGCTCAGCGCTTTCACCAGTCATATATACACCGAGTTGGAATCCAGCAGTCTCCAGATGATGGGGCAGAGTACACACTGCCCGAAACGTTGCGTTACCGGCTCTTTTCAGAGCCACATTCCTTCCTGAAAGAGATGTTACATGGTGTCACCGCAAACCTTCCACTTAGTAACTCCACCATGCAAACCGTCAAGTCTTATCTTGTTTCAATTTGGCTAATTGCTACAAAATATGATCGGCAACTCCCCATGCAACAGAGACTGAAATTGTGAGAGCAATTGGAAGTAATTCTTGGTTGTGAGTGCCAAAACGCATCCCTAACCTGAGCGGCTTGATCGGGAGGAAAGATGAGCTGGCCTTCCCTATGACCAGGAGGACTATGCCGTGGGACCCTGTGCTCTCACTCTGCGAGGGGAGAGGCACAGCCCTCTGGATTCAAGGCCATCAGGAGACTGCTCATGTTGCAGGCGCTAACTTTGCTAGCTCTTAGCCGCTCCACCTCAGAATCGGAGAAGGTCGTGTCTGCAAAATATAAAATTGAAAGTGTTTACACCTACAGAGTCTTGGTGGTGACACAATGTTAACAAAATCTAACAGTATGCTCAGTCCATTGTCAGGAGACTCAGACTCCCAATAACAGAAAGAGCATAGCCACATCCAAGCCATAGCAATAGCCACATCCAAGCCATAGCAATAGCCATAGCAATAGCCATAGCCATAGCCATAGCAATAGCCATAGCAATAACCATAGTAATAGCCATAGCAATAGCCATAGCAATAGCCATAGCAATGACCATAGTAATAGCCATAGCAATAGCCATAGCAATAGCCATAGCCATAGCCATAGCCATAGCCATAGCCATAGCCATAGCCATACCAATAGGCAAAGTCATTCATTCCCCAATACTTTTTTTTGTCAGTTTACAGCATGAAAAGCTTGGGGAACATTTAGATACTCAATTCAGGACATCATTGCTGGACATCACAGGCATTTTTTTTTTTTTTTTTTTTTTTTTTTGGCGGGGGGGGGGGGGGGTCAATGTTTACCTGTGAGCAAGACACAGTTGCACTGCTGTGGGTTGGGGAAAGTCACCCTAAGGCCTTGCAGATAGTCAAGTTGGACGGGTAGACCGATGGGATCCACTTTGCGGCAGGGCAGGAGGTGAATGACCCCCAGGCTCCGGTATTGGCTGAGCAACTTGAGAACATGGTAGGCCTGATGGCTGAGAAGGGACTCGTGGGAAGTATGGTGCCTGTTGGCATAAAGAAGACCAAGCCATGGTTAGAGGGAAGAGGGAAGAGGCAGAGGCAGAGGGAGAGGCAGAGTGAAGAGGAAGAGTGAAGAGGCAGAGGGAAGAGGCAGAGGGAAGAGGCAGAGGGAGAGGCAGAGGGAAGAGGCAGAGGGAAGAGGCAGAGGGAAGAGTGAAGAGGCAGAGGGAAGAGGCAGAGGGAAGAGGCAGAGGGAAGAGGCAGAGGGAAGAGGCAGAGGGAAGAGGCAGAGGGAAGAGGCAGAGGGAAGAGGCAGAGGGAAGAGGCAGAGGGAAGAGGCAGAGGGAAGAGGCAGAGGGAAGAGGGAGAGGCAGAGGGAGAGGCAGAGGGAAGAGGCAGAGGGAAGAGGCAGAGGGAAGAGGCAGAGGGAGAGGCAGAGGGAAGAGGCAGAGGGAAGAGGCAGAGGGAAGAGGCAGAGGGATAGGGAGAGGGAGAGGGAGAGGGAGAGGGAGAGGGAGAGGGAGAGGGAGAGGGAGAGGGAGAGGGAGAGGGAGAGGGAGAGGGAGAGGGAGAGGGAGAGGGAGAGGGAGAGGGAGAGGGAGAGGGAGAGGGAGAGGGAGAGGGAGAGGGAGAGGGAGAGGGAGAGGGAGAGGGAGAGGGAGAGGGAGAGGGAGAGGGAGAGGGAGAGGGAGAGGGAGAGGGAGAGGGAGAGGGAGAGGGAGAGGGAGAGGGAGAGGGAGAGGGAGAGGGAGAGGGAGAGGGAGAGGAAGAGGAAGAGGAAGAGGAAGAGGAAGAGGAAGAGGAAGAGGAAGAGGAAGAGGAAGAGGAAGAGGAAGAGGAAGAGGAAGAGGAAGAGGGAGATGGAGAGGGAGAGGGAGAGGGAGAGAGAGAGGGAGAGAGAGAGGGAGAGGGAGATGGAGAGGGAGAGGCAGAGTCAGAGGCAGAGTCAGAGGCAGAGGCAGAGGCAGAGGCAGAGGCAGAGGCAGAGGCAGAGGCAGAGGCAGAGTCAGAGTCAGAGGCAGAGTCGGAGGCAGAGGCAGAGGCAGAGGCAGAGGCAGAGGCAGAGGCAGAGGCAGAGGCAGAGGCAGAGGCAGAGGCAGAGTCAGAGGCAGACACAGAGGCAGAGGCAGAGGCAGAGGCAGGCAGAGTGAGTTTCATGTACCGGACTTGATCCAGCTTCACCACTATCTCAGATCGGATCAGCATCTTCCAGCATCTGGACCCATCTTTGCTAGTCCTGTCCTGAAGAGCTTCACAAAGTGCCTTAAGATCATCTAGCAAGTAAACAAACAAAAGCCACAAATCAACCTCCTGAACTGAATACTACCAAACAGGCTCTAACCTGAAATAATAGTTAAAATTGATTTCCAGAAAACAAATCTGCCTTTTTTTTTTAAATTAAGGAAGGTGTTTCTTGAGACATCAGATCCTCTAAATTGTTTGAGAAAAAATGAAATCACGGGACAAGGAGGCTGCTTGAATCAGCATCTCTGGTGTTATGCTTGAATCTAAAATTGTATTGAACACAGTGTTAGGAAGCATGGAAGTATACCTGGTAAGCATGTCATTAGCAGGAGCTCGTCTGGCACCACGATACCCCTAGGCGATTCCAATGGTAAGATGCAGGTGCCCCCCAAGTTGCCACAATCGTCTTGCCTGTCCACCGACTGCTCGTCTGAAATGGGCTCCTGCCCCGACTCCTCCCCAGGGGGTGGAGAGGGGTCTGTCTCAGGGCTGGCTGGGGCAGGGGTGGAGGGGACGGACGGAGTGAGACAGGAGCCATCGGTGGACAGGCAAGAGTCTTCCTGCGGTGTGCTGAGGGCACTACTAGAACCCTGGTCCCCAACCGTATCTGGAACCTGTGCAGAGATGGCCAAGAAACAACCAAAACTCAATCAGAGATTATATTGTGTGTTTGCATCGGTGAGAATGTCTTTAATTCAAGGTCTGCCCTACTCAACATTTGACTTAGTTCTGTATGCTCAGTGCTTTTATCAACTGCCTGGTGACTTGTATCGGTGGGAATGTAATTCCACAAGCATTTGCCCTACTCAATATAGGATAAGTAGTTGATGATCAATGCAATACCTGAAATAAAAGCAGGCTGCTTAGGCAGGATTTGAACCAGTGACTTCTGCTTTCTAGCGCAGTGATCACTGAGGATACTGTGCTAATTATACATCAAGTAGATCAAACCCTCATTGATTTACCAAATTAATTAGTCCCATCTTAGCACTAGATTTGAACAAAAGGGGTCTTGAGTTTGGCAAGTACTGCAGGCATGTAGATGATGGCTTGTCTGTGAGCCTACCATCTGCCATATATCTTGTTAATCACACTGAAACCATCTATTGTGGGCCAATGACCACATATTTAATGAGTTGCTTTGATATTGGTCCCCTAGTGTGGAAACACTGAAAAGTCTTGAAGCCACACCATGACCAGCATGGATATTAGAGGGGGAGATTTGGTTGACTCAACTGAGTCAAAAATAAGGCAGGACAATGTACAATGACCTACAGCATGTAGGAATGACATGTGAAGGTCAACTCTCAAATGGGCTACAATAAACAAACTCCATGAAACACAAACAAATTGCAGCAAAACCAAAGAGACCAATTATATGGCACGCAAAGGATTTGAACGGCAATACACACAATACAAACCACACATCAAACTACATTCACCAATGAACTTAACTCATTAACATTGTGAGAAAACAGTGTAGCTACTCAGGTTATGTAAAAACAAAATGTCTTCTATTTGTCTCCCTTGTTATAACTTGTCAATAATCACTTCATCCTGCCATACTCAAATACTGGAAACACAAGGGTTAATAGACAAAACAACAACACTAGCACAGGCCAGGGCATTAGTGGGAATTAATGCACAGCCAATAATTAGTAGATGGTTAGTGGTTCTGACAAGCAAAACAATAAAGCAAATTCATTTATTAACATAACAACAAAAAAAGGACTTCTTTGTCAGGTTGGCTCACAACCAAATGGCAGTTTCGGGTGCAGCATGGAACATGGGCAAATGTTATAAGCAGGCAGGGACTAGATGCTTTGTGGTAAGCTGAAATCTGCAAAGCATTTGACCGTCTACTTGGTCGATGAAAAGACAAAGCAAGCAATATTGAGAGTATATCTTAAAGCCTGCCCATGTTCAATGGTCACAAATCTTTTGGGTGGTCCCAACTTTGGGAGGACAGAGAGAGAATGGGGAGGTCGTTAGAGAGCTAGAGTCCAGCTTCAGACGTTGGTCTCTTCTGAGCTCATTCGAGAACAAAATCAGAGGCTAGAGATGAAATGCACTGCAGAATTGCACAGAATTAATTTGCCATGATGCTAGGCAATGCAGGTGAATGACTTTCCTAGAAGATTCAGGCAGTTCGCATGCCTCCATGGGACAGTCCTAGGACAAAGAGGGAGATTTGGAAGGTCTGAGGATGGAAGGGTTTAGATGACAGAAAGACAGTTCCTTTCCAATGAGAGCAAGGCAGGGTTAGGGCAGGCTAATGGCTGATGGCATGGGATGAGGTGAGCTGTCTGACTGGACTTCTGTCAAGGAGATGATTTAGCCTGCTTGGAATGATTCACAGGACACAGGAATATCTAATAATTTCTTAGGCTCTAACTGTTATCAGTGAGGTATTTAAGAACATGTTTTTTGGTGTTATTTTACCCCCAAATCGATATGACCTTGTCTTACTTTTGTTTTCTTTCATTTCTGTGAACTTGTCCAAAGGTGAGATTAGTTAAGGATGGATTGAAGGGGTGGTGGGCATTTCTAGGCTCAGGCTAGGCAGTTGAAATGTGTGAGATAGCGTTACACTGTGGATTAGATGGGGAGAGGGAAGTCAACTTACTAGGACAAATCTCCTGTGAACAGATATGAGCATATGTGGGGATAAGATGATGATGGGATGGGAAGGGAGGGGAGTGGAGAGGGATGGGGAGAGGGAGAGGGAGAGAGAGAGCAAGAGGGACAGGGACAGGGAAGAGAGAGGGGGGGAGAGGGACAGGGACAGGGAGAAGGAGAGGGAAAGGGGAGGGGAGAGGAGAGGGAGAGGGGAGAGAGAGGAGAGAGGCAGAGGCAGAGGCAGTGACAGAGGCAGAGGCAGAGGGAGAGAGGGGAGAGGGGGAGAGGCAGAGGGAGAGGCAGAGGCAAAGGGGGAAAGGGAGAGGGAGAGGGGAGAGAGTGGGGGAGAGGCAGAGGGGAGAGGGAGAGGGAGAGGAGAGGGAGAGAGAGAGGGAAAGGGGAGGGGAGAGGGGAGGGAGAGGGAGAGGGGAGAGAGAGGGGAGAGGCAGAGGCAGAGGGAGAGGGGAGAGAGAGAGGGGGAGAGGCAGAGGCAGAGGCAGAGGGGAGAGAGAGAGGCAGAGGCAGAGGCGAGAGGGGAGAGGGAGAGGCAGAGGCAGAGGCAGATGCAGAGGGAGAGGCAGATGCAGAGGGAGAGGCAGGGGCAGAGGCAGAGGGGAGAGGGAGAGGCAGAGGGAGAGGCAGAGGGAGAGGCAGAGGCAGAGGGAGAGGCAGAGGGAGAGGCAGATGCAGAGGGAGAGGCAGAGGCAGAGGGAGAGGCAGATGCAGAGGGAGAGGCAGATGCAGAGGCAGAGACAGAGGGAGAGGGAAAGGGAGGAGAGGGAGAGGGAGAGGGAGAGGGAGAGGGAGAGGGAGAGGGAGAGGGAGAGGGAGAGGGAGAGGGAGAGGGAGAGGGAGAGGGAGAGGGAGAGGGAGAGGGAGAGGGAGAGGGAGAGGGAAAGGGGAGGGGAGAGGGGAGGGGATGGAGGGGAGGGGACGGAGGGGAGGGGACGGAGGGGAGCGGGAAGGGGAGGGATAAAAAACAAATATAAAAAACAAAAATGATTAATTGTGCAAACAAAAGAGGTTAACATTGTGAATAGAGAATATCTTTGCAGTTTATCACTCTGATATGATTTTTTTTTCACTATGCTGGCGAGATGAAATTTTCCCAGATTTTAAGTGTTACACAATGAGGCTCTTGCAGAAGGATATAGATTAGTTGTGTCTAATTGTATACTTTGAGAGAGCAGAGGTTGAGCTCAATAAAAAGGCTTTGACAATTATGATTAACTCACTGAATGTTGGCGCCCCCACCCTGACAAAGACCAGTTGACTATTTGGAAAGACCACCATCTAAGGGGCTGGACAGCTCAGATGGTAAGAGCGATGCTACCCTCCCAATCCAGTCAAAGTTTTCTTTGCCACTTGTTAAAAAAAACACCACCCAACCCAAACCTAGGGACAGCCCCCCCCCCCCCCCACGCTCAAATAACCACTTCACTACCGGGTATTGAGAATTTTAGCTGCAAAGAGGACATTAGTAAAGATTATGTAGTATTGCCATTCACATTTTTGTCTGGTGGACAACAGGAAAACGACAAACTGAGAACAAGAAAACAACATCTTTATTTGTTAGCTACGGCCAACACTGCCTTTATTTAAAAGAGAATGAGTAAACAAAAATTTTAAGGAACGGACGGTGAACTTCCCTAGATGGGATGGAATATGATTGGTTGTCCAGAGACCTGCGCCTACTATGCTGAAATCCTATCTCACTGGGTACAAATGGGTGGAGATACCTTTGCTCAGGAGGTACTGAACTACTGATACAATGCCCCTTTACCTCACTGGGCACAAATGGGTGTAGAGGTCTTTGCTCAGGAGGTACTGAACTACTGATACAATGCCCCTTTAACTCACTGGGTAAAAAAAGGGTGTAGAGGTCTTTGCTCAGGAGGTACTGAACTACTGATACAATGCCCCTTTACCTCACTGGGTACAAATGGGTGGAGATGCCTTTGCTCAGGAGGTACTGAACTACTGATACAATGCCCCTTTACCTCACTGGGCACAAATGGGTGTAGAGGTTTTTGCTCAGGAGGTACTGAACTACTGATACAATGCCCCTTTAACTCACTGGGTAAAAAAAGGGTGTAGAGGTCTTTGCTCAGGAGGTACTGAACTACTGATACAATGCCCCTTTACCTCACTGGGTACAAATGGGTGGAGATGCCTTTGCTCAGGAGGTACTGAACTACTGATAATACAATGCCCCTTTACCTCACTGGGCACAAATGGGTGTAGAGGTCTTTGCTCAGGAGGTACTGAACTACTGATACAATGCCCCTTTACCTCACTGGGCACAAAAGGGTGTAGAGGTCTTTGCTCACAAGGTGCCACTGAAATGCCCCTTTAACTCACTGGGTACAAATGGATGGAGGCCTTTGCCCAAAGGCTGTCAGTGTGATTCCTTTGAACTCACTGGGTAAAAACGGGTGTACATGTAGATGTCATTGGTCAATGTTATTCCCTTTCACTCACTGACTCACTGGGTACAAATGGGTATAGAGGCCTTTGCCATGCGTTGTCAATGTGATTCCCTTTCACTCACTGGGTACAAACGGGTATAGAAGTCTTTGCTCAAGGGGTGTCAATACGATTCTCTTTCACTCGCTGGGAACAAATAGGTGAAGAGGGCTTTGCTTAGGAAGTGTCAATGTGATTCCCTTTCACTCAATGCGAACAAATGGGTGAAGAGGGCTTTGCTCAGGAAGAGGCAATGTGATTTCTTTTCACTCACTGGGTACAAATAGGTGAAGAGGGCTTTGCTCATGAAGTGTCAATGTGATTTCCTTTCACCCACTGGGTACAAATGGGTGAAGAGGGCTTTGCTCAGGAAGTGTCAATGAGATTCTCTTTCACTCATTGGGTACAAATGGGTGAAGAGGGCTTTGCACAGGAAGTGTCAATGCAACTGCAATGGTCAATCAAAGCCAGGGTCACTGATAAACTGGGTATTCACATGTCTCCTCTAAATTCTGACAAATAAAAGTAAATTGTGGCATAACTTTCAAACGCTCTGGACATTGTTAAAACAAAGAGTGCAGTAGTGTGGTGTTAATTCTGAATGAAATGCATAAAATGGAATGCCATGAGTTCAAAAATGCAGGGATGGAGAATTGGGAGTGGCCAGGCAGGCGTTTGTAGCCATCAACGTGCAACAGTCATGCATGGCCAACAGAGAAACCTGTCTGACAATGTTGACAAGGAGGAAGTTACCTTGGTGGGGCATGCACTAAGAGGGTGGTCAAGGGCTTGGTGTGGGGAGCGGCTTTGTGAGATGCTTTGGGTTCCCGCCTGCTGCCAGCCGGGACTCTCCCCGATGCACTGGAAGCAGAATCCGCCCAAGGAGCCTGCCTCCGAATCGGAGTCGGTGGCTAGCGACATCGGGGAGGGGACCCTGGAGGAGTATGGGGAGCTCTGGATTGACGTGGGGAGAGTCGGGGGACTGCTTCTGGCCTCCGAAGCCCAGCACGGGGACTCTAAACGTCCTCCAGAGGGCTCCATCTCTGAACTGGGTTCATCAGAGCCCGTCTGAAGACTGCATGGAGAGATTGACTCCATGGAGACCTCATCGGAGGACGGGTGCGTCTCAGTTACAAGTTGGGATCTTTCAGGGACAGCTTCTTCATGGTCTGGAGACAGTTTCATGGGATCTTCTCCGGCGTTCCTGGGGACATCAGGCTGAGGAGAGGTGCTTTGACTCCCTGGGTCATTGGCAAGCGGTGTCTCTGACTGGCCATGAGTCTTCACAACCTGTCTGGCTTTGTCCGAGGGTGGGCTGAAATCATCCAGCAGGTGCCCTGGGATGACCTTACAGCCAAAGCGGCTGCCATCAGAGTGAATCCTCCAACGCTTCCTTGATGCACTAGGCTTCCTCTCATCATCAGAGGCACTGGGAGGCTCTTGGCTGCTCAATTCTGCCTCATCGTTGACCTCTGAGTTTCTGGTGAGGACAGCGGTGGGACTCTTCAGAGGCTCAGGAGTTGAAGGAGACTGGACGTCTCCTGAGAGTAAATCTGTTGGACGCGCATCATCTGAGGCCTGATCGACCGCTGTATGCCTTTCAAGACTCACATGGTCAGAGGAGGGTCCTGATCTGCCAACTTGATTGTCATCTTTAAGTAGGGACCAGGAACCTGTATCAAGGGTTCTTTGCCCTGATTCTGATTCACATGTATGACCCGCCTTTTGAGGATCTGAAACTGAAACATTTACAAGATTACTGGCGTCCGTTTCCCTTCGTTCCTTCCTTCAGTCTCAATGCAGCTCTGGCCATTCGTCTTGGCTAGCTATCTAACTATCTAGCTATGTACTGTACCTACATGTATGTATCTATCTAACTATGTACATGTATCTATATACAGGCATGCAACTGTTGAATTGTGGAAGAAAAAAAATGTCCGAATGAAACTGCGAGCGCGAAGCACGAAGCCCTTACGGCGTGGGGTTTGGATTCTAGATGCTCTGTGGTGCATTCTGAGCAGTTTTTGATCACTTATGACTTTAAGCTGAGTGACAGATTTTAACCTTTTTTAACCCTTTTCAAGGCATACACCCAGAAAATTGAATTTTTGTTTACACAAAATGAAAAGTAACCATCAGAGTTTTTAACCTGATCTCAGCATGTGTTTTAAATACCGGTGAATAGTTAGGGGGGAAGAAATATTTTTTTTTTTTTTTTTTTGTGGCCGAATAAAAAAAACCTGGGGAAATCGGCGGATCTGCGGAAAAGTTGCATGCCTGTACATTGCTATCTACAGCCATCTAGTACAGACATCCAGTACAGCCGTCTAATGCAAACGACTAGTACAGATGTCTAGTACAGATGACTTGTACAGATGACTAGTACAGATGACTAGTACAGGTAACTACTAACTAGTACAGCCATCTTGTACAAACTGTAGAGATACTAGTACAGATGTCTAGTAGATGTCTACTAGTACAGATGACTAGTACAGGTAACTACTAACTAGTACAGCCATCTAGTACAAACTGTAGAGATACTAGTACAGATGTCTAGTAGATGTCTACTAGCACAGATGTCTAGTAGATGTCTACTAGTACAGATGACTAGTAGATGTCTACTAGCACAGATGTCTAGTAGATATCTACTAGTACAGATGACTAGTACAGGTAACTACTAACTAGTACAGCCATCTTGTACAAACTGTAGAGATACTAGTACAGATGTCTAGTAGATGTCGACTAGCACAGATGTCTAGTAGATGTCGACTAGTACAGATGACTAGTACAGGTAACTACTAACTAGTACAGCCATCTAGTACAAACTGTAGAGATACTAGTACAGATGTCTAGTAGATATCTACTAGCACAGATGTCTAGTAGATATCGACTAGTACAGATGACTAGTACAGGTAACTACTAACTAGTACAGCCATCTTGTACAAACTGTAGAGATACTAGTACAGATGTCTAGTAGATGTCGACTAGTACAGATGTCTAGTAGATGTCTACTAGTACAGATGACTAGTACAGGTAACTACTAACTAGTACAGCCATCTTGTACAAACTGTAGAGATACTAGTACAGATGTCTAGTAGATGTCGACTAGTACAGATGTCTAGTAGATGTCTACTAGTACAGATGACTAGTACAGGTAACTACTAACTAGTACAGCCATCTTGTACAAACTGTAGAGATACTAGTACAGATGTCTAGTAGATGTCTACTAGTACAGATGTCTAGATGACTAGTGATAGTACAGAAATCTCAATTATTAGAGCACCGTACTGATTGAGGTCATGAAGTGGATCAGGAATGGTAGTGGCTGGTATCATGGTCAGAAATTGATACGTTTATAGTTTTGTATCAGTGAGAAGACAATCTTTGTTGTCCAACATTGTTTTTGAAAACCACAGGCATCCATCTGGTGCTCATGTGAGAAGAGAAAATTGCTGAGAGAAAGCACAGTGTAAAGTTGCAGATCGTGAGCTCATGCATGCCTCCAGGTATATTCTTCCCTTGACAATGAAGGCAAAGTTAGCACCATCATGCTCACAACACCTACGCTCCATCCTTGAATGATGACTAAGATTGATATGTGATCAGGGCTACATGGCGTAACATGAGAAACATCAAGCAGCACAGGACTAAGTCTACAATGCAGTATCCCAGAACCAAAAGATAACAAAACAGAAACAAGGGCAAACCAACAATTACTTTTCAAAGAAAACTTTGAATGGACCAGGATTTGAACCTGACACCTCTGGTTTTGAGTACCAGCGCTCTTACCATCTGAGCTGTCGAGCCCTTAGATGGTGGCCTTCCCAAATAGTCAACTAGTCTTCTTAACAATGAATCAGACGAATGGAACTTTGACTACATCTGGATCAGAACATGAGACCCCTTACTCCATGCACCAGTGCTCTACCATGTGAGTTGGGAGTTGGGGAAGCTTCCTTTAATTCCAACTTTTCTGAGGCAAGGGAAGCAGTTGGAAGCAACTTTCTTCTTTGATATGTTCTTTTGAAACAGCTGAGAATCCCAAGGAAAAAAAATGGGTTGATCCATCTTAGCATTTCTAGGAGCTTATCAGAAACCAAAGCACTGACCATTTGCCTTACCCTTTGTTGTATTTGGAAGGTGCAGGGATAGAGAATATAATAAATTCGAGATTGCACCTTTCTCTTGAACTTCCTTTGTCTAACCTTTCTGTGCTGTTATTATCCAAATCTTAAAAATTAGAGGGCCTGACGTTTCGATCATAGCAGGACCTTTCTCAAAGGCAAAGACTTTGCCTTTGAGAAAGGTCATGCTAGGATCGAAAACGTCAGGCCCTCTAATTTTTGAGATTCATGCATTGCAGGTCATCTTAGTCGGTGAGCAGTTTGCAACAGTTTTTTTGTATTAACTGGTATTATTCAGATTGCATTCAGAACCAAAGGTGAAGTTTTGCTATTCAGTGTAAAACTACTGTCCAGAATGATGATTAAGATGCATGCTTGGAAAACTAAAACCCAAAACTAATAAGGAAAAGTGACGCAAGTGCAGAGAAGGCCTTTGTCATAAATTGGTCATTTCTGACTGGTCTTTGCCCGAGATACACAGAGCCCTCATGGTGTAAGGAAGGCAGGCTTACCGTCACTCTCCATCCCAGGGACTGGTGGCTGTGGTCTGGTGGGTAGGGGCGGCCTTGGTCCCACGGTGTATGATCCCGGAGTCATTGGGCCGTTGTACTGAGAACCGTATCCTGCCTGCATGTTGTTCAGGTCACTGCAGCCCATAGGCACTTGCATGTTGTTCTGTGTGGGTCCCATGGCATTGGGTCCCAATGGCGGCTGATTCCCAGCACAAGGTGTCATACAGTTACTTCCCATGTTGGTCGGTCCGAAGCCCATATTGGAAGGGCCATATCCCATATTGGAAGAGCCATATCCCATATTGGCGGGGTTATAGCCCATGTTAGCCGGGTTATAGCACATGTTAGCAGGGTTATAGCTCATGTTAGCAGGGCCATATCCCATGTTGTTGGGTCCATAGTTGTTGGGTCTAGGTATGGGTGCTCCATTGACATTGCCTTGGGTCATATTGCTTCCATCAGATCCAGTGCCAGGGTAGAAGGACTGGTTCCCATATCCGTTACCACTGTAGGTTGTCTGGATGCTGTTCTGCTGGGAAGTCACTGGTCCATAGCTGTGACTGCTTGGTCCAAGCTGCGATCCAAAGCTAGGATTATTCTGACTCTGCTGCCTGTACAATGGGCAGCCCATGGAACTGCTTGAGCTGTACTGTGAGTACTGGGCCATGTTAAAGTTCTGAGCAGGGTGCGGCTGGTTGGTTAAAGCTTGGCCGGCCTGGTATGGAGTCGCCGTGGGCTGGGGATTGAAGCCTGCCCCCACAGGGCTCTTGGGTTTAACAGTGTTCCCACTCTTAGCGGCCGGCTTGCTGGTGAAGGCACTCTTGAAGCTGCCTGATGCGTGGCTCGTGGATCGATTCAGGAGAATGGGGATTGTTCCCGCCACCTTAGTCTGCTTAGTCCGGGGTTTGCCTTCATCCATCAGCTTAGCGCAGAGGTCTTCCACGGCCTGCTCATCTAAGCTGCTAAGTTTGGTCTCCTTGGACTCAATGGATGGCTCAGGTTTGGAGGCAGAGGTGCCATCAACCCTTCCATCGCAGGCATCCGCACCTGCTTTCTTCTCATCCATACAGTCACTCTTCGTATCTTGGAGGGTGGAGTCGTCTCCCACCTGCATGTCCTCGCTGGCGTCTGTCAGGGTGTCTGCCATGGTGTCGTCCGACTTCTTCGGCTTCTCCGTCTTGATCCAAGTGGCCTTCATGGTCTTGCGCTGTTTGGTTGGGCGCTTCCCCCACAGCTTCATGGTGAACTTGCCCCACTTGCAGCTGCCTGAGGCCCGCAGAGGGGAGGAGGCAGCCGAAATCAGACTCTCCTCATTGGATGAGGACTCTACCAGCTCCTTCTCCTCTTTCTGGTCAGGACAGTCTGTGATGTGCCCTGGCTCCTGTCCAGACAACTCAGCCAGCAACAGCTCCTTCTCTGTCTCCAGTGTCTGAAGCGATTTCTTGTCCGAGACTTCCTCCAATGGTTCTGGTGCTTGTGCTTCAGATGCTGCTTGATCGGGTGGCTTGGTCCGCTGGCTGTCGTCTATAATCGGAGCAATTGTGGGACAAGTTTCGGCATCACAAAGCAGGGTGAGGGGCTTTGGGGAAGTGGGTTCTGGGATGTTGGGTTCCAGGGTGTTGGGTTCTGGGATGTCGGGTTCCAGGATATTGGGTTCCAAGGTGTTGGGTTCCGGAATACTGTGTACTGGGATGTTTGGTTTTGAGATGGTGGGTTCCAGGTTGTTCGGTTCCGGGATGTTGGGTTCTAGTAAGTTGGGTTCCGGGATGTTGGGTTCCGGGATGTTGGGTTCCGGGATGTTGGGTTCCGGGATGTTGGGTTCTAGTAAGTTGGGTTCCGGGATGTTGGGTTCCGGGATGTTGGGTTCCGGGATGTTGGGTTCCGGGATGTTGGGTTCCGGGGTGATGGGTTCCGGGGTGTAGAGTTTCTGGGTGTAGGGCATCTCAGTGTTGGGCTCCGGGATGTTGGTTTCCAGGGTGTAGGGTGTCTGGGTGTAAGGTGTCTGGGTGTAGGGTGTCTTGGTGTAGAGTGTCTGGGTGTAGGGTGTCTGGGTGTAGGGTGTCTGGGTGTAGGGTGTCTGGGTGTAGGGTGTCTGGGTGTAGGGTGTCTGGGTGTAGGGTGTCTGGGTGTAGGGTGTCTGGGTGTAGGGTGTCTGGGTGTAGGGTGTCTGGGTGTAGGGTGTCTGGGTGTAGGGTGTCTGGGTGTAGGGTGTCTGGGTGTAGGGTGTCTGGGTGTAGGGTGTCTGGGTGTAGGGTGTCTGGGTGTAGGATGTCTGGGTGTAGGATGTCTGGGTGTAGGGCATCTCGGTGTTGGGTTCTGGGATGCTGGGTTCCGGGAAAATGGGTTCCAGGACGTTGGTTTCCGGGGTGTAGGGTTTCTGGGTGTAGGATTCCAGAGTGTTGGGTTCCGGGTCATCAGGCTCCAGAGCATCTGGCTTTTTACTGGACTGGTTGCGTGCGGCCGTCAACATCTGTTGGATTTCCGTCATGAGGTTCTGCCTGGACTGGAGAGAAGCCATTGGATACAGCTCCTTCTCCGTCTCAAGCTCAGGGTTCAGCTTCGGTGTCAAGCCACTGCACACGCGCTCCAAACGCGCCTGAAATTCCTCCTGGATTCTCCATACAATCTCGTCCAGACTGCTCCTCTTCCTGGCTTCTTTCACCGCTGACCTTCCATTGATTCGCGGCGTGAAATAACCTTCGGAGAGTTTGGCCAACTTGGGGAGGTGCATGGAACGCTGAGCTGTCTTGATGGTCCGCACTTGCTTTGACGGTGGCCCGTCCACTCTCAAGCAGTTGCTCAGCTGGGACGAGATATCAGCCAAGATGCTGGCTGTGGTGGTCAGTGTCAAGTCCTTGTCGTGTCTTGGAAAGGCTTCTCTCATCAGATGGCGGGGATCTGACAGCTTGGCCTCATCAACGCGGCCAAGATCCTTCGGATCCAGACTGCGCAGCTGAGACCAAAAGGCATCCAGCTCGTACTTGATGTTCTGGAGTTGCCTATTAACGGAGCTCGGAGAGAGCTTGGTGAAGTGTTTCTTGGAGTGAGGCTGGGTGGACTGGTTGGTGTCGCTGAGAGCATCAGCCGCGATGTTAAAGACAGAATCCTCAAGCTCCAAGAGAGCGATGGTCATGTTCGTGTCCAGGCTCATCTGGGCAGCCTCCGGGGTCTTCCAGCCAGGTGGTAAGGGACAGCCCTCCTCCTCCTCGCCATTACTGCCGCCGGTGCGGACAGAGCAGTCTTCAAGCTCTGAGCCAGGTTCCTCTGAGTTCTCTCTCAGGACGGTGACCAAAAGGTTGGGCAGGTTGGACAGGAAGTCACTCCAACTGGACGTGGTCGTGGCACTCTTATCCTCAGCGGAAGCAAAGAGCTGACAGTCTTCATGAGACCTTGCCTCCTCCAAGCCTGTCCTGATCTCACTGCTTTGTTCCGCGGCCGTGCCTGGAAATCCTGAGAGGCCAGCTGTGTCAATTGACAGACTTCCTTTAGGAACTGAGGAGGTATCCTCCATAGATTCCTTAAGTGTCTTCTGATCGGCTTTGTCGTTTTCAAGCTTATCCTCAATGCTCAACGCAGTCTCAGAGATCCCACCAAGAGGACACTGGTTGATTTTGCTTAGGGTTTGCAGCACAGTCTGGTTGATATCAGTGTCCAAGGCAATTGTCTGCTGCTGGGGTTGGACTGAGTGAGGAGGAGCGTGTTCCTGCAGCTCCTCTACCATCGTCTTGGGTTTAGGTTCTACTTTTTCTTTGTACTGCGAAAGACTTATCTTGATCTTCTTGGAGGCATCCGAGCAGGGGTTGTCTGAGGTCTGCTCCACGGGGGGACAACTGGAGACGCTTGTGGCATCGCTGGGCGGGGGTGAAGACTGCCGACGACTGCCCTTCAGGATCGACCTCGAGGGCTTGTCTCTGAGACTCGGCAGTTTGGATGGAGCCGGTGCCTTGGGTCCCGGGCCAGGGATTGAGGCAGTGCCACTGCTGCTTAGTGAGGCCTGTTGCTGGTTGAATGCTGGCAAGGACGTGATGTAGGATGGTAGACTGGTGGTTGAGGGCAATGTGGAAATGGCTGGGTCTGTCTGGGTCGGGGTCGGTGGTTGCACAGGTTTCTTCTGTCTCCTGATCCTTGGATCACGAGAAGCATTGATGGACGAGGAGAGTAGGTAAGACTCTGTGCAGAGGAGAGACAGAGAGAACAAACAGGCTTGATCACAATTTTACATTACATACAACAAATAGTGAGCTTTCTATTCGATAGTATAAGACGTTTGACGAACAAACTGTCACCCCTTGGAAGTAATCCTAGTTGGAAATGGACCCACCTACAATGGACAATTACAGAAGTGCTTGTACTACCTTTCTGTTGTAAAAAACACGCTGATCTGAGAAAAGGATCAAATGGATGTTATTATGACTGAATGTTGCTACTCCTCAATATGACACAAGAGGAAGCCTGTTTTCTAAGGATAGTGCTGGCCAGAACTGAGCCGAGTATACATTCTGTTTTCAACATCAGAACATGATTCTCAACGAGCTGGCATCTCATGTGGTGGAGCTTGCCAAAGAGAGAAGACATTAGCTCAAGGGTTTGAGGAAGAAGGGGAAGGGGGTGGTGAGGTTGAAATACCATTCTGGCTTGGAGGTAGTGTGGTTGGCATCAGATGCTGGTTGATGATAGACACAAGACTGGCTGGGATACTGCTGACATTGTTGATGAAATTTAGATTGTCTGATATCTGCTGATGGGACATGACTTCCTGGCTGGCTGTGACTTGATCCAAATGCATATCCCTAAAGAGAGAGACATACATGCAAGTCAGAAATCTTCGGATAAAGAAAATTGGGAGATTTAGTGAACCACAGTACCTGCATCCAGCTGACTGATACCAGGGACTGTGTGGATGCAATGACCCTATTCAGAGTGCACACAGTGGGCCATTCAGTGGACCACAGTGCCTGCATTCAGCTGACTGATACCAGGGACTGTGTGGATGCAATGACCCTATTCAGAGTGCACACAGTGGGCCATTCCGTGAACCACAGTGCCTGCATTCAGCTGACTGATACCAGGGACTGTGCGGATGCAATGACCCTTATTCAGAGTGCACACAGTGGGCCATTCAGTGAACCACAGTGCCTGCATTCAGCTGACTGATACCAGGGACTGTGTGGATGCAATGACCCTATTCAGAGTGCACACAGTGGGCCATTCAGTGCATCACAGTGCCTGCATTCAGCTGACTGATACCAGGGACTGTGTGGATGCAATGACCCTACTCAGAGTGCACACAGTGGGCAATTCAGTGCATCAGTGTCTGCATTCAGCTGACTGATACAATCTTGCATGGTTGAATAGATATGCCTTCACTCACCTCCCACCCATCCACTGGCTGCAGATGTTACCATCTGCAGGACCAACTGGCCTGCTGCTGGCGACGTTGCTCCAGGAGATACTGCTGTTGCCGCTGCTGCTGCTGCTGGAGTAGAAACTGCCGTCGTTGACGTTGCTCATACTCCTGCTGTTGCTGGTACAACTGCTGCTGAAAAACTCGCTGCTGTTGCTGATATCGTTGCTGCTGCTGAAATTGATGTTGTTGCTGATATTGTTGTTGCTGCTGCTGAAATTGATGTTGTCGATATTGTTGCTGCTGCTGATATTGCTGCTGCTGTTGTTGCTGACGCTGATATTGGCTCTGCTGTCTGCTGCACTGATTCTTATTGCTGGGGTGACTACAGCGGCTGGTTCGTTTATGGTCGTGCTTCTTGGCTCGGTCTTGGCTAGGCTCAACTGTGGCCTCGTCCTTCTGGACACTGTGAATAGAGAAACGGTTCTTTCCAATTAAACAAGTCTTGTTCCCCGAAGAGAAGCATTCAAAGGTCATCCAATAATGGCTAAGATCCTGATAGATGAACAAGTGCACAGGGGAATAAGACTAGGAATGTATTGTTTGAAATTCTTTTCAGTTGCAAGTTGCTGAGCATATTATGTGCAATCATTTTTTTTTCTACAGAACTTGAACGGACAAAATTTAAAGCATTCAAAAGGTCCATCGCTAGAGACAAGCATTTATTTCACATTCATCTCAATAGACTTGTACACATCACACAGCACATATAAAGACATACAGACACCAAAGGGACACAGAAAGACATGAGGTTAATACATGCAACAGTTGTGAATATGCATGAGCAATGACGAATATTGATGAAGAAAATGCAAATGAGGAGCTTTGCAATCCCTGAGTGGATAAATCGTTAGTATTTGTTAATGTAGTGCCACACAAGTCAACACTAAATCCTCTCATGAATTCAAAAGGCAGTTTTTAAAAGCAATTGGAAATCCAATGGATATAATGCAAGAAAGCTTTGATTGAACCAAGATTCAACATTTGACACAGACTGATATAGCTTCTGACTGGCAAAAGATAATTGTAAAGAAAAAAAGGAAAGAAAATGATCTCTTAAAGATAAGATAGTTGGCTGTTGATTGCTGACTTTTTGAAGGAATGCTGTTCATTCAGTTAGACAGTTGGAATGCTGTTCATTCAGTCATTCACAGGGAATAACAACAGTCCAGATACATTTTCTTAAACCACTTCGTGCTGGGACCTCCAAATACAGAGTGACGGTGTGTTGCAATGCCCCTTGCCTGTTAGTGTGAAGGGAAGTTAATGAAGCATGGAATGATGGAACTAGAGAATGGCTCATTAGTCAGTTAGTAAGGTACAATACAAATGACCAAAATAAATGTAAGGCTATTGAGAGCACAGGGAAAACAGTTAGTTGATGTGTTATGATGTTATAAATGACAGAAGGGTTAGTACTGTTAGTACATGTAGCTGGCATCAATAGAGGGTTTCACAGCCATCAGGTGTATGGGGGGTTGAGAGGCAAGGATTAATGGTGGAATGAGCAGAGGCGAGGGAAGAGATAGAAGGAAGGGAGAAGGGGAAGGGAAGGGGAAGAGAGGGAAGGGAGAGTGAGAGAGGGAAGGTGGGGTGGAGTAAGAGAGGGAGTGAGGGTTAGAGGAAGGTAGAGAGGAAGAAGGAAGCAAAGTGGAGAGATACAGTAGTGGAAAAGGAAGGAATGCAGAGAGCTACATGTAGGGAGGCAGAGAGGTAGAGAGGCAGGAAGATGGGGAGGGAAGGCTGTTCAAATGATATTCTTAGTGACTTCAAGGGGCAAGGTAGGCCTTACCGTAGAGGGAGGGAGGGGTGAGAAATGGGGGGGACTAGTAAGATGAAAGGCTACCAAATCAAAGCGCAGTTAATGGGACAGATGGACAGGTGGACAGGTACATATAATATGTACGACACTAAAGATGCATGCCTAAGGGTATTGCCTGTGGGTTGTTGTTGTTGTTGTTGTTGTTGTTGTTCTGGACTGGGTGAAGGCGCTGGTGATGGTTCAAGGGCATCAGGCATGGTCTCGGCTTCTTGGCAAGACGGTTCGGGCTGATTGGTCTCCGTCTGGATCCCATTTCAAGAGTGGATAGGAGGGGGAGGTGTTGGCAGATTAAAAGAGGTCCACAGGCCAAGCAGAGTGCGGAGGGGGAGGGGAGGGGGTGAATTGGGGGATGGGAGCAAAAAAAAAGGGGACAAGAACAAGCCTTAATACACAATTTGTTTGTGATATCCTACAAATATGTTGCAAACTGTTAGCTGCCATTAAATGCCTTTCAAAAAAATCCGGCAAGGATCAAGATGTCCATGATTTTCATCAAGTTTTTTTCAGGGCTGAAGGGCTGAATGTCCAATCATGGAACACAGTACAAGCAATAGAAGTGATGGGTTTGCCGCATGATAGAAATCGGCATATTGGTTTATCAAATTCCTAGAATGAATGACTCATTATTGGCCAATGCATGACATACTAACGGGGACATTTCAGCCAATCTGTCCACCAAAATGGCACAAAAAGAACCCAACGGTCAGATACGTACATATTTCTGGATATTTTGAGGCAGGGCACCTAGTAATACCCTCTCCACTCTTCAGTAATGGCGGTTATTAAAAAGTAGTTTTTGGGGTGTATCCAAGCTGCAAAGGGCTGCATCTCCACAGCTCTCACCTTAGGCACATCCTTATAGAAACTCATATCAGCATGGAAGGCCTCTTCAGTCAGCTTGCTCACTGTCTTGTCATCCTCCTCCTCCTCGTCCTCCTTCTCCTCAAGGGTCTTCTCCAGCTGCTCTAGGTGGCTCCTCTTCTGCCCCTGCTCCTCTGGACGGACCTTGGCCGAGTCTTTGGCATCGGGCTGAGATTCCTGGCTCTCCTCCGCCTTCTCGCGCCGGAACTCCACGTCCTTGAAGCGTGCCGCGGAGCTCCGGGGCCTACTGTAGAAGCCGGCCTGTCCCTCCTTGCCCGGTTCCACGTGCCGGTTGGTCTTACGGTCCTTGTAAGCCGCCACGGTGTAGTTCTCCATCAGACGATGGAGCTCGGGAACGGGAAGGTGTTGGCTGTACCTTGGACCGACCCACTCTTGGTCCCTGGCACGAGGCTTCTGTTCTTTCCTGGTGTAAGGGTGATGGCGCTGGGAGACCATGGATGCCTTCAGACTGCTGTCTGACTTCCAGGAGGCTGAGCTGCCCTCTTTATTGCCAAGTTGGTGGATCTTAGCATCGGGAGGTTCTGACTTTGCGGTCTGCTCAGCGGGACTAGACTGGTAGGATTCCTGGCTTGAGGGCACATCTTTGCTGTCCATGAAAGGTTTGTTCAGATCTCTCACATTGTCTACTTTCTCATTTCTGCTGAGTGACTTCTCAGAAGCTAGGCTGGAAGTGATGCCCGTCGATGCCATTCTGGAAGGTGGCAGAATCTCCTCCGAACCAGCTGCTGAGTCTACCTTAGATTTCTGGCCTTTGGCATGGCCTCGGCCTCTTGCCTTGTTCTCTTTCATGTCTGGGGGTGCTGGACCCTCACAGACTTGACGATACGAATTGGGCAACAAATCTGTCGGGCTTTTGCGATCTGCATGAGTGGGGAGGACGTTGGGAGAGGGATGCACACAAGAAGGTTTTCGTGTGATGAGTGCAAGTTTAAGTCTTTCTAAAATTTGCAATACAGAGCTTAGGGACTTCAAGGTATTGATGCTGCTGCATTTTTGCAGGGAATGAAAAACAAAACCCCCAAAATGTATGACAAAATGTTGAACATTGATCACATCTGTGAAAAGTGAAATTTGGAAAGAGGATGCAAAATATCAAAAAAAGAAATTAAACTCCTTTTTTGTGATTCAGCTTTTTGAGGGATTAATTCATTTCAGATGTTCATTGGATTAGTAAGCGGTAAGCTTTCAGTTCAGAAAAATACCCCAAAATGCATAGAGTAACATTTATTTGCAGATTTGCAGGCAAATTAAAAATTAGTGGAATCAATTTGTTCTTCCAATGCAAGAAATGACAAAGATTGAGACAATGTGCCGGACTAATAAGGGAATAATTTGTATAGCATGTCTTGTTTTGCTGTTAAAATCATTAGTTTGCCTTTGAGAAAGGTCCTGCTAGGATCAAAACGTCAGGCCCTCTAACATTTGATAAGAGACTTAGTTATGAAAGGATGCCATATCTGCAAGAAGATTCCTGAAGTGTTTGGACAAAACTGCCAAACAAGTTGGCGAGGTGCAGCAGCTATCTCCCGCTGGCAAAAGACCCAGGTGAGTCAGTCACTGAACAGACAACATGTCCATACTTGATGCATCCCTGGTCCTTAAGTACAGGCATTGATGCTATCACAATTTCTGCGTGTGCCACTATCCACCCTCAGTGTCTAGCTACACCATGTGGGGTCACAATGAAACAAGTTGTCCAGACCATGACCATGGCCTCAAATACATTCAGTACTGCTCCATTTGTCCTAGTCTGTGACTATGAGCAATGCGTTGTAGTGGCAAAGACTTCACAGTGGGAGGCTCATTGGCTTAATTCTGCCTGTTTAACATCACCCCTGACTCTTTAGAACATACATTACCAAAGCCATGGAAGAAATTCAACCTCAGAACAAGATGGGTTTTTTTCCCTACTTTCTATTCTCAGAGCAGGATTTCAAAATGCTATTCAGAGATGGACAAACCACAAAGTGTATAACTTGTTTGAGTCGAAAAGTCCCAAGACCCTACCCCCACGATCCTCATGAACAGGCAAATACACAAGCCAGCTATTTCTAGCACAATTCTGGCAGGGAATTGAAGCTTAATCCATTGACGGTCGTCTGCCTTGAAGCCAAAGAGTTGTCTTTCGTTGCGAAGAACCTAAAAAAATGAATTGGATTATGGATCACCCATGGCGCTTGTCTTGAGAACCTCAGAGGTCAAAAGCATGTTAAACACAATAATAATTATTTAGCCTGAGGAAAGTAATGCATTCATGTTTGTTAGAAGACTGCTGTCCATAGAGAAGTCTTGTGAAGACTGTTGGTGGTTACATTCCCCAACTGGCCAGCTAGGCTAGTAGGGGATGGCCTTTAACTGGCCCGAGCTATTTGGTCACCGGGCCACTCCTGTCACATTTGAAGCCTTCACAATATCCACCCAATCACCAGATGAGAAAGCAAACCAGTGTTCATGCCTACAAAGGGTTGGACCATCACACCACAAGTACATTACATCTACCGATGACTGTGTCAAGGTACCACGCAGCAAGTATCAAGCCTGCCCATGAACCAGCAAAAGACAAACACACAACACATGCCAGAGAAAACGCCACCAAACAGGGAAAGGGGTAGAGGTGTACACAAAAGACTGGCATCTATAGAACTGTTGAATGATCAAGAAGTGAAGACTTTTAAAAAGCACAATATTAAATCATCTAATCAATCCATCAATCGTGATTTTTGCATCCAGTGTCTCCCTTCTCCTTCATTCTACTCACGAGAAAACAAAATATCCAAGCACCAAATGTATGAAGGCCAAATCTCTGTGTGGATGATATATAGTCAAGACTATGCAAATCAAGATAGTTTGAGTTAAAGGTAAACCACACCATTCACAAGAACAATTTGACGGCACGGAGTTGACCAAACGAAAAAGCGATATCTGGGAAAGATTTTTCCCAGTGGATAAACATTTTGCACTTTCAGCGTGTAGTGAGGATCAGAGAGATAAGAGGCAGAGTGTGCCACTGACAGAAGGAAGGTTTGCGGTGACACCATGTAGAACTTCTCTTTCAAGGAGTGTGGCTCACACACAACCCGAAACGTTGAGTAACCGGCTCTTTCCAGAGCCACACTCCTTCTCAAAAGAGAAGTGCTACATGGCGTCACCGCAAACCTTCTATTTAGTATTTCCACCATGCAAACTGTTAGTCTCATCTGCCCTCTAAGAATTAGCAAAGAGAGAGTGTGTGAGGGAGGTTGACAGACCACTTACCCTGCCCAGCCTCCTCGTCCAGGCCAAAGTTGACGGACACACCATCCTCGCTCTCCAGGTCCCCCAGGAAGCAGGCGCCATCGTTGATGATGAGACCCTCTCGTCCTGCGGGCCTGCCCGCACATTCCTGCTTGGTCTGCTCAGCGGCTTGCTCAGGGACAACCCTGCTGTCCGTTGTGGAGCTTACATTGATGGCAGCGGTGCTGGCAGGGACGGATGGTAGCGAGAGTCTAGACACAGCTTCCTGAGAGTCCGCAGGGGTGCCATGATCCTCCGTCCTGGCTAGGGGCGCATCGCTGCCGTTACTCAACCTCTGAGTAGGCTCTGCTGCCAGTGTTGGGATCTCCTCGGCTGCCTTGTTCCCAGACAGCCACTGTGGGACCAGCAGACTTTGGGCCGAGTTGAAGGTCACGTTCTGATTGTCATCGGCAATGACCTGTTCAATACAGAAAAAGGTTCACTGGTCACAAACCCATGTTATATCTATGAGGCAAAGCAGTACCTGCACAATAGCACACAACGTTGCACCTGACCAGTGCGGTAGAGGTATCTGATAATGCAAGACCTATAGTCTGAGGGTATCACACATTGTAAGACTCATGACAGAGCATGTTCAGAGAACCACCTGGTCAAGGGTAATGAGGTGACGAGTGGTTTTGATGTACCTCTACCATCCTAAGAAGAGTACCAACCTGCAAATAGTTGATGGAGTGGAATGATATGGGTTCTGCTCCACTGTTTGGAAGTCAACTAACAGGTCTGATTGGAAACCAATGACTTTGAGTGCTAGGCCTTCTGTATAAACATTGTATCTAGGAGTATTGAGAGCCTAATGTGAATTCCCTGACCCTATCACAGACCTGTCTGCCAGTCACATCTCTTTTCAGCTGCCTGGACAGAACCTTCTTTGTTGCCGCCGAAGCGATCCGACTGAACTGACTCTCTTCCTCCGTTTCAATCCCAGAGCCGCCTCTGATGGAAGACACAAAAAAGAAAGACTTGAAGAATATCCAAAATCATGATATATCCCTCCTCTCAAACATTATGAAGGCCAAAGGAGTTGCAGGTAGGTTTTTCTTAAGCGCAATCCTCTGTCCTACCTTACTCCACTCAGGCCGAGAAGATGTCTCAGGAAGGAGTATCAGCACCTGGTGGTCATGTCTCTCCCCTTGGAAATTCCAACATGGGTAAGTCTGATATATTTTCTCTCTCAAGAAAAAGTACAGGGCCTGATGTCTCAATCCTAGCAGGACATTTCTCACAGGCAGACAAAGCCACTCTATCAGTGTTTTTCCTTGTCATTCTGCCTTCAAGAAAGGTCCTGCTAAGATCCAAAGTTCTTTTTATCAGATCTGCATAGTCTGGTTTTCTTGAAGTTACTCGATTGCTCCTTTACCTGGCTCCCCTGTGGAGAACATCATTGACACAGTGTGACAGGCTGGCACCAGACCACTTCTCTTCCGCAAGGCCACCTTGGAGGTACTTCTTGGTGAGAGCCACGGCGTAGATAGGTCGCCCATGACTGTCCTGACCCTTCAGTAGGACCCCCTTCTCTCGGCCTCCGGTCAGCTGCAGTTCCTCAGGACATATGTAGTAGGAGGTCTTGTCCCTGGGACAGTACGGCACGGCAGTCCCATCACCAGAGACGCCAATGTCCGGTCGTCCGTGGCTTCCCTCAACTTCAATTACATGATGATCTTTAGAGTCACTCGATCCATCACTGGAACTGTTCTTCTGACGGGCATCCCCGTCCGTAGAATCATCAGCGATACCTTCACTAGATGCTGGCTTCTCTGCAGGTGTCTCTGAAGGCTTGGCGACAGGCAGGGAGGCTTCTACGTCCTCGGTAGAGGCTCCCTTCTTCTTTGGGATGCGCCCGACACTGCTGAAATCCATCGACCTGATGAACGGAAGCTTCTGCTGAGACTTGTCTGAGGAAACGAGAGAAGGATTCAAGCTGAATATCCTTGGTAACTCTGCAGTGGATGAGTCCAGGGTGCTTGGTGGTGACACTGTGTAAAAATACCTCGTTTGTGGTTCAGAAGAGAATCACACACTCACAAGAGATATTCTCACATTGTGCCACTGCAAACCACCCTTGGCACGTTATCTCCACCACGAATAGCCTGCTCAATTACTAAAATGACCTGCAATACATAAATCTCAAAAGTTAGAGCACCTGACGTTTTGATCTTAGCAGGAGCTTTGCCTTTGCGAAAGGTTCTGCTAAGAATGAAACGTCAGGCCCTCCTAACAAAGTTTTGAGATTCAAAACTGAAAGAAGGAATTCAATGTAAACAAATCCTTAGCTTCTACTGTGGAGTGACCTGTATTTCTACACAATTGAACAAGAAAGTTGTAGGATTTGAAACATTTGCACAGTGGATGCAGTGCTCGAGATGCGAGTCTACAGGTACACCATGAGAGTCCCTTTCTCAAAGAGGTGTGGTTCTGAGAAGAACTGGTGAGTATAGACTGGACAGAGGAGCCAGGATGTTGTAAGTCATCCTCAGGATGCTCTGGAGTGTGCTGGAGCATCCTGGCTGAAATGTGAGAGGCTTTGAGAACTTACCACCACTGCCGTTCCTCTTTCTGGCAGACTGAATCTTCAGTCTCTCCTTCTCCTTGTTCAGCCTCCGGATCTCGTTGTCGATTTCGGCGATGGTCCGCTCTGTGCTGCTGACTGCCCCCCGCCCACGCCTGGAGGAGGCGGCTATCCCCCCGCCCACCCCGCGACGCCCCTTGTCCAGCTTCTCGTGCTCCGCTTCCTGCAGCTTCTTGTTCAGGTAGCTCTTCATCTCCACGGCGCTGATAATGCGATCCCGGGTGTGGCCCGCTCCTACCTTGCCGTTCAGGAATGCCTTCATCTCTGAGGCACCGCGGATGGGGGATCCCAGCTCCCTCTGCCCCTCCAGGGAGCTCTTGGCCAGGGCAGTCTCCAGGGACATACCTTCCTTCTTCAGTCTCTCCATCAGGCTCAGAGGCTTCCCTTCTGTGGTCCTCTCATCGGGCTCTCTGTCTTCTGTGGCCTCTTCTTTCTCCTCCGAGTCTGGTAGGGATGCGTCTTGGTGTGAGGGTGCAGGAGGAGGAGGAGGCGGAGGGGAGACAACCTCCCTGCTTTGTGACCGTTTCAGTTTCTTGGTTGGTCTCCTCTTAGCCACGCTGTACTGATCCATGGAGGTGAGCGCATCGCCAAATGGATTAGGGCCTGCTGTGGGCGGTTCGTCTTGAGGGAGACCTCTCTCACCTCCATCCGTTGAGGGCGCCCTCTCTCCCTGACCACAGTCGATAGTCTCCTTGTTTTCGACGCCTTTCTGGTCAGATGCACTCAGCGCATCCACGTGTCCTCTCACCTCGGCCTGACCTGAGGCCATCATCAGAGAGGAATCGGCGGAGGGTGAGGCAGAGGTGAGCAGGGGCTGAGAGGAGCTGGGCGTGTCTGAAGCCTTCTCCTTGGTGGAAGGGCTACTACCCAGGACCTTGTTCAGGGCCTCCTTCAGTGTCTCCACGGAGACGTCGGTGTCACTTTGGCTGGTCAGGGCTGACGGCATTTTGGCTATTTTCTTAACTACCTCCAGGACTTTGCTTGAGAGTTCTGGGGTTTCAGTCACACCTGACACGTCCTGGGAAGTCTCAGTAGAAGGTAAGATCTCCTGTAGGGGCAAAACAGCAGACAAACATTCTTCTTTGACTTTATCTTCACATCAAAGATGGTGTCAAAACAAAAATTCGGACAAGTAATGCGGACTAACCAACCACTTTGACACTTGACAAAATTTAGTTTTTCGACACAAAAAGGGTACTGGCAGATGATGCACTATATTTATTGCAGTGCTTTGAAAATGCCTATCCTGTTGAAATAAAACCTATGTGTTGGCCTTGTGTCTGGAATTTGTCTTTTAACACTTGCAGGGAAAATATCATTTGAAGATGACTTTACTGTAAATACTTGAGACTACCCATGTAGTTAGCAAACCAGGCCAATGGGACTGGCTGTCAACTGGCCAAAAAACAATTCCAAATTTGTAGGGCAATTGGTGGATTCAATCCCTGTTGAGTATCAGCATCCTGCCAAGAAGTGCCTAGATTGTACCTGGATACATGGACCCTTTCTTACCAGGCTATCATTCATGCTACCAAGTCTCTGAAACCCTCTCTCCTCAAGTCTCTGGTCTTGATCCATCGTCATCTCAGACGTTGCTGGAGGTAAGGGCAGAGCATCCACCAGACTGAGTGCGCTCTGAGCTCCAGGCTGCTGTGGGTTCAGACGGTTCCTCTCCTGTCTGAGAGCTGAGAGGATGTCCTGAAGCTTGCTCAGCTTGCTGGTGTACAGGCTCTCCAGGGCTTGGTCGCTGGGCGACGACGTCTCTCTCAGTCGACGCAGCGCCCGCACCTCCTCCTGGAGTTGGCTGATCTCCTTCTGCTGGTCCAGCAGGCAGTTCAGGGGCAGCTTGCCCTGTGTCCGTGAGACCATTGGGGGCTCTCTCGGGTTTCCTGTGAAATCGGTATGTTTTGCTTTCATTTGCTAACGCCATAATGATTGACAGACTATCGCCGGATTTGGCAAGAATAAAAAATATCACGAAAGTAACAAAGACATTTGCCAGCAACCGATTTCAAGAAAAGCGTAAGTTACGCAACGTCAAATGTTGCGTAAGTCTTGTGCCACAATAGCTCTTTTCTGCAGTATTTAGCAAAGGCAGCAAAATTTGCGTAAGTTATGCAACAAAATGTTGCGTACGCAACATTTGAAGTTTCGTGAAATCGGATGCAGGCCTCTGACTCGTACCAGAGCTCCTACTCCTACTCCCAGTCCTACTCATCTTCCTTCTACTACCTGAACTCCTCCCAGTCCTACTCATCTTCCTTCTACTGCCTGAACTCCTCCCAGTCCTACTCATCTTCCTTCTACTGCCAGAACTCCTCCCAGTCCTACTCATCTTCCTTCTACTGCCTGAACTCCTCTCAGTCCTACTCATCTTCCTTCTACTACCTGAACTCCTCCCAGTCCTACTCATCTTCCTTCTACTGCCTGAACCCCTCTCAGTCCTACTCATCTTCCTTCTACTGCCTGAACTCCTCCCAGTCCTACTCATCTTCCTTCTACTGCCTGAACTCCTCCCAGTCCTACTCATCTTCCTTCTACTACCTGAACTCCTCCCAGTCCTACTCACCTTCCTTCTACTGCCTGAACTCCTCCCAGTCCTACTCATCTTCCTTCTACTGCCTGAACTCCTCTCAGTCCTACTCATCTTCCTTCTACTACCTGAACTTCTCCCAGTCCTACTCATCTTCCTTCTACTGCCTGAACTCCTCCCAGTCCTACTCATCTTCCTTCTACTACCTGAACTCCTCCCAGTCCTACTCATCTTCCTTCTACTGCCTAAACTCCTCTCAGTCCTACTCATCTTCCTTCTACTACCTGAACTCCTCTCAGTCCTACTCATCTTCCTTCTACTGCCTGAACTCCTCAGTCCTACTCATCTTCCTTCTACTGCCAGAACTCCTTCTCCTACTCCCAGTCCTACTCATCTTCCTTCTACTACCAGAACTCCTTCTCCTACTCATCTTCCTTCTAATGCCAGAACTCCTTCTCCTACTCCCAGTCCTACTCATCTTCCTTCTACTGCCCAGGCTAGCTAGAGCTTAGGTGGTATAGAGGATTTTCAATCACATGCTTTTTGCCTCTATATAGTGCCTTACTGTCTTACCCATTCCAGCGATGGCTGGGTTCTGGCTGGGACTGAGCAGATTCTTAAAGGCAGTCCTCGGATCTTGTCTGGACAGGACTGGCCGTGGGCTGATCTGGTCCGGTCTGATCTGGTCCGGTCTGCTCAGCTCAGACTGCTGGCTGTACATGGAATGCACAGTATCTTCCTGTCCGACGGCGGTGTTCACGAAAGGCGGCTGCAACTGCTGGTGCTGGGGGCTGTACATGGGATGGGCCTGCTTGCTGGCTGGCAGCACACTCCCTGCTGACGCTACTGCTGCAGTTGCTGCTGTTGCGGGTGATGTGGCCGTCTCAGAGATGTTATACATAGGATGGAGGGAGGATTCAGGGATGGTGTCTGCCTGTAGGTTGAGGGTGGATACCGGACTGCTGTACATTGGATGGACTTTCTTGACTTCGGATGGTAATGGGCTTCGGTCCGATAGCCCCAGCCCAGGTTCTAGTGACTCCTGTTTGTTGGTCGGGGTAAGATCCTTCCTGCCGTAGCCATGCTGGTAGTCAATAATGGTGCTCTTCTCGCTTACAGCGCCCCCACTCGCACGGTCAGCAGATAGCGGAGTCCGGATGAGGTTGGATGGAGTGGCGGCTTTGGGAGTTGCCGGCGAGCTTCCTGCCTCGTGGGAGCAGGGCTCCGAGGTATGCACCTGGTGCTTGAGGTCATGGGTCTGCCGGGTGAACATGGACTGGAGGCCAATGCGTAGCATGAGCTGCTTGTTACTGCTCATCTCCAAGAGACGATTGTCAGGTACGGCTTTTCCTATCTTAGTCTCCTGCGAGATGTGTACACCTTTCTCTGGAAAATTCAAAAGGCATGGGAAGAGAAAGGATGCCTGTTAATGGTGACTGTCATGGCTAGGAATAAGGTTAGGGTTAGGGTTAGGGTTAGGGCTAGGGTTAGGGTTAGAGTTAGGGTTAGGGTTAGGGTTAGGGTTAGGGTTAGGGTTAGGGTTAGGGTTAGGGTTAGGGTTAGGGTTAGGGTTAGGGCTAACCCTGGCTGAGTACCATCTAGGTTGTTCAATATCGTGTCCTTCTTGATATCACGATATTGAACAAATAACTGTGATATTTGTTTCAGCACAGGCTGGCCAACCCTATCAGTGCCATCCCTTGAGCTCTTTCAGTGCAGTGGTGTTCTGATCCTAGCAGGACCTTTCTCAAAGACCGAGGTTCTTTTATGTGGGTACTACGGCATGTTGGATAAGCTAACCAACAAAGTTGCAACTCAACTCAGGGATGTAAGTGACCGACAAAGTCATTTCCTGAAAAACACTGAAGGCCAATCACTTGTGCGACTGAGAGTGAGCGCTTATGTGACCGAGAGATGTAACTGCGAATGAGCGCTTACGCGACTGAGAGATTCACGGCAGGGGTGCAGGCGTCCTTCAGTTTTTAGGGTTTTAACAGACAAAAATTACCAGTTTGAGATACCTGTTTGACATTAATAATAAATTAAAATGAAAAACAAATAATTCAATAAAAAATTAAAAATAAAATAAAATTAAATGGAAAATAATTATATAAAATACAAAATATATAAATAAAAGAATTTAAAAAAAAAAAAAAAAAAAAAAATTATAATAATAAAAAAAATAAAAAAAATAAAAAAATGTAATCATGCTATTTCTGGAAATCTTTAAAGTCTTACATCCCTGTCAACTGCTAGAAGATAGAAGATGGCACCCTTACCAGTGATGTGACCCACCATAGGGGTGCGGGAGACAAAAAGAACGTGCAGGGTTTGTGGGTAGTCGCCCTTAGTCACCCCAAGCTCCATTGACAGGCTGGAGGTGGGCAGGACGTACATGGTCACTCCATCCGCAACACGACACTTGAGAACCTGCAGAGAGAATGACAAGAGCTGAATCAGGAATTGGCCGACAGAAAGGATAAGGCTTGGATTCATGTCAATCAAGCAGGACATCAGAGAAGGGCTTGATAAATCCGTATCACCTGGGACAACTGAGAACAGGAGTTCTGCAGAACTGGCTTAGAGCTACACCTGAACACTGCACAGACTCTGGTTAAACAGCTAGGCTTGGTTGAAAGTTTGTGGTAACAGCATGTAAGGGGCCACTCACATTTTTCAATGATTTTAAATTTCACTTTTTGTTCCAATTTTTGTTTTTTTACCAATCCACCCATCCCTAATTTTGATTTTTTTTAAAATTATTTTCTTTTCTCTAGCAAATTGTACATGCATTTGATATAAATTAAATACACGTTAAGAAATTACATGTATGTTTAATGTATTTTTAGTTTAATGTGAAAAGTAAATTTAGATTTTCAATTTATTTCCTTGACCCACCCACCCACTATTTCAATTTGTTTTTAAAACATTGAAAATGCTGTTCTTGGCAACCTTCTACATGCTCATAGATCTCCAGAATGCAACAAAGGATCCTTCTTGGTCTGGGGCATTCTCTTGACAAGGAGCAGAGCACACACCCTCAAAGTGTTGACATATTCTTCTCAGAAATGACTTACATGGTGTCACCACAAACTTTTGAAGATTGTGATTCCATCGTGCAAACCTTACCACTTTCTTGTCGGCCATAAACTCCATCAGATTCTGGTAACGTTGTAACGACTCCTCACTGTGCTGCAACTCGCAGTAGACCACATATTTGTTTCTCCGGCAAACTGTGGGGAATGTACAGCAATGGATTTAATGGAACTTTGCGGCAGAGAGAACGTAGTTCAATGATGGTATGGCCAACCCACATGTAATAAGCACTGCATGTTCAGTGCTTTGCCTGATTGTCTGCTTCTGAAAAACAAATCTGCACTAGAAAAGGTGACAAGATTGAATGCCACCAGAGATGCCTGTCTACAGACCAGGGTAACTGTGTCCTAGTACCTGGTACAATGGGCCCAACAAGCCCACAGCACTCACCTTCACGGATGGAAGAGGTTAGGGGAATACCACTGGCAAAGAGTCCGGAGGGAAAGAGGGAGTGCAACTTGGAGAAAGACATCTTGGTCCTGAAATTGATGACAGCCGGACTGATAGATGGCAGAAGAGTAAGAGAGAAAGAGACAAAGTTTAGAGGGCCTTATGTTTCCTATAAAAAAAAAATACAATTCAGGGCAGGGCAGGGCAGGGCAGGGCAGGGCAGGGCAGGGCAGGGCAGGGCAGGGCAGGACAGGGCAGGGCAGGATAGGGCAGGGCAGGGCAGGGCAGGACAGGACAGGACAGGATAGGGCAGGATAGGGCAGGGCAGGGCAGGGCAGGGCAGGGCAGGGCAGGGCAGGGCAGGGCAGGGCAGGGCAGGGCAGGGCAGGGCAGGGCAGGGCAGGGCAGGATAGGGCAGGGCAGGGCAGGGCAGGGCAGGACAGGGCAGGGCAGGGCAGGGCAGGGCAGGGCAGGGCAGGGCAGGGCAGGGCAGGGCAGGGCAGGGCAGGGCAGGGCAGGGCAGGGCAGGACAGGGCAGGGCAGGATAGGGCAGGGCAGGGCAGGGCAGGACAGGACAGGACAGGATAGGGCAGGATAGGGCAGGGCAGGGCAGGGCAGGGCAGGGCAGGGCAGGGCAGGGCAGGGCAGGGCAGGGCAGGGCAAGGCAGGGCAGGGCAGGGCAGGGCAGGGCAGGATAGGGCAGGGCAGGGCAGGACAGGACAGGGCAGGGCAGGACAGGACAGGGCAGGGCAGGACAGGACAGGGCAGGGCAGGGCAGGGCAGGATAGGGCAGGGAAGGGCAGGACAGGGCGAGGGAGACAGAGAGAGAGATTCTTGCTAGACAAGATTGATATTTCTTTGAGCTCCTTAGTGTCAGTCTGAACTCACAGGATTTGTGGAAGCACAGGTGATGTGAAGGAGACCAATCGGGCAGAGCATAGGTGTTCTGTCTTGACACTAAGGGTGCCTTCCCAGATGACAAAACTCTCCTTCCTCAGTTTCTCTATGTCAGCCGCTGCAAGTACAAAAAAGACTAAGTCAAATAAAAGGAAACATTGCAAATCCCTTTTCCAACTTTTCAAACCTAGCCAGACAAAGACACAAAGGAAAGGGAGGAAGAATAGGGGCGATAAAGGAATGGAGAAACAGAACAAAAGAAGAATGGAGGAGATATAGCACTTACGAGTAGGCATAGGCTTTGTCTTGTCCATAGTGTCTTGTGTCGGGGCACTGTGGTGGGGAGTCACAGGGAGTGCATCAGGCTTAGCAGTAGCTGTGGGTGGTGGAGGCAGAGGCGTAGGCAGTGGGGGAGTGCTGTGGTGCTGATGGTGGTTGTGCATCGGGGCAGGAGCCTTGATGACTGGATTCCTGAGCAGCAAAACCCGGTGAAGAACAACAAGCAAGCGATCAAATGCATGTAGACGATCTAGCCCAAGAAACTCAACCCCTCCCCAACTCAAGAAACAACAAACAAATTGGTGAAGAAGAACACGTGATCAAATGCATGTAGACCATCTAGCCCAAGAAACTCAACCCCTCCCTAACTCAAGAAACAACAAACAAATTGGTGAAGAAGAACACGTGATCAAATGCATGTAGACCATCTAGCCCAAGCAACTCAACCCCTCCCCAACTCAAGAAACAACAAACAAATTGGTGAAGAAGAACAAGTGATCAAATGCATGTAGACCATCTAGCCCAAGAAACTCAACCACTCCCCAACTCAAGAAACAACAAACAAATTGGTGAAGAAGAACAAGTGATCAAATGCATGTAGACCATCTAGCCCAAGCAACTCAACCCCTCCCCAACTCAAGAAACAACAAACAAATTGGTGAAGAACACGTGATCAAATGCATGTAGACCATCTAGCCCAAGAAACTCAACCCCTCCCTAACTCAAGAAACAACAAACAAATTGGTGAAGAAGAACACGTGATCAAATGCATGTAGACCATCTAGCCCAAGCAACTCAACCCCTCCCCAACTCAAGAAACAACAAACAAATTGGTGAAGAAGAACAAGTGATCAAATGCATGTAGACCATCTAGCCCAATCAAGTCAACCCCTCCCTAACTCAAGAAACAACAAACAAATTGGTGAAGAAGAACACGTGATCAAATGCATGTAGACCATCTAGCCCAAGCAACTCAACCCCTCCCCAACTCAAGAAACAACAAACAAATTGGTGAAGAAGAACACGTGATCAAATGCATGTAGACCATCTAGCCCAATCAAGTCAACCCTCAAGTAACAACAAACCAAATGGTGAAGAACATACTGATAATTCAAATGAGGTTCGTTGTTGGGGATAAGGAGAAGAACAGTTGTTGCATGGCTCCAATGAGTGCTGGAAGGTTTGGCTATGTACTGCTAGCCTTTTATCAAGTTGGCAAAGGTCATGCTGGTGTTGCGCATCTTTAGGAAATTCAAGGTGTAAAAAGGAACGTGCCCTGCTCTGATATATTAGAAAAGTGTCAGAAGTGTGTAAAAAAAAAACATGGTATAGTGGTTTTAAATGTACGCATCAAATCTGAAACAAATTTCCTCAAATACCCATTTTTCAAGTTAAGGTACTCTGCCATGGAAGGCCTAAGTTCTAGTGTATCATAGCAACTGGATGAAGCTCCATGTGTAGTGTTAAGACAGTACTGACGTTAAATCAAGTTTGAAGGGAACAAGGATCTTGGCAATTTAGCCCCTCTTCCCCAAACTTACACTTTCTCCGTTGCTGCTATTGGTGCCTGGGTAGCGGCGCTAGGCTTGGCTGACTCATGGTAGGTGAAGTGCACCATGGCATATGGACAGACATTCCTGGGTCTCTTCACCATATCCAGATCTCCAAACTCATACAGGTATATCTGTGGCAGAGAGATTTCAGATGGGAATTTTAAAAACCAAACAAAGACAAGGAAAACTGTCTCAGAGTTTTCTTTAAAAGAACTTTTAATAAAAAAGCTGAGAACATTTGATTAGAATTTCTCACAAAGAGAAAACATGAGGTCTCAGGTTCAAGCCCCAGTCAAGTAAAATTTTCTGTGATGATTTTTCAAATTATATCAAATTTCATAGTCAATTTCGCTTTGTTTAAAGGCCAAAGACAACATTGGTATAGGTCAAAAGATTGCCACAGTCTGTGTGTTAAACCATTAAACATCCCAAAAAAGCAATCCTGCGAAGGTTTTAGCTCAAATGGTGATCTGAGAAAGTAGAAAAGGGTAAAAAAAAACATCACAGTTTTTGTACCATTCTGTAGTGTAAGAAATAGTTTATGACTTGCGAGTCATAAACTATTTGTCAATGTTTGAGCGAAGATTTTTTTAGGGAAGTACAGCATCCCAGACCGTAAGATTTCAACATGAGGATTCTATGATGACCATCTACAAACTGTGTATTAAATTAGAAGGAAATCTGTGGACCTTGATGTTTTCTGATCTTCCCAATGTGTTGGGCCTTTAAAGACAAAATCAATTAAATGAATACATGGTAAAGACACTATACAGCAGATCATGGTCAGATGTTTGATCTTAGCAACCCAAAGCCAGCAAAGTCTATTGGATTGTATAGTTTGGAAGGCCGCAATGTAAAGGCTGGATAGCTCACGCTGTTCGGTAAACCACAGGCCTGAGGTAAGTCCTGGTCTGGTCAACTTTTGTTTTGTTGTTTTATTGTTAGGAAAAATCGTAAGAACTTTACTGAAGATATTCCATTGAAAATCTCAGAGCTCATTTAAATGGCTTACAGCAGACCGGATTTCCATGGCAGGAACTTTCTCATTGGCAGACACTGCTTGTGAAAGAATGGAAAATAGTGTGGGACTGGGCTTAATTGTGAACAAAACAAATTGAGAAAAAATTAAAATGAGACTAATCCAAAATGCACATCAAATATCATTCTCATTCAAGTGTAGCGTAGCCATTAAGGTTATTTTGAAAAGGAAAACTGGTTATTTGAAGGTACATGTACTGTATACAGGCAAGACTTTTGGGTTGATGTACTCCCTAAGATCAGTTTCAGTTGCCTGAAAAAGCGAATGTGCAATCAGATTTTCTTATTTCTCTTTTTTTTTACCTAAAGAACCAACTAAGCCAAACATTGCCATGAAGTAGAATACATAATCATGGGACCAGTATTGCCACGACTTCGGGAACGTTCAGTTTGTTGCATTGTATGTGTGGGCACGTCTGTTCAGCAGTTTGCAGCACAAAGCTCATATTGAATCTATTGTCAATCCATGACTAGTACGCTCCTTCTCACATACAGTATGTGCTACCCAAATGTTCCTCTGACTGGCTGCTGGCCAATCTACACACCTGGTACGTGTCAAAGGCGACTGGTGTCTGCAGAGAATTGAGTCTGCTGGCTTCCATGGTGTTGGCCTTGGCGATGTGACTGTCATAGTTAGGCACAGGATCTAGAACATTGGTGTAGTTCAGTGGTCGGGCCTTGACCTTGCCCTGCAGTGATCAAAAAGACCGGGATTTCAAAGAGGAAAAAAGAGGATAACAAACCATTCAATTAATGGTTATACAAAAATTGTTGCCAACTTGTTACTGACTTCAAATACCAGAAATAAAAATCTTACAAAATTAGGGGAATTGTTGTATGGTGATATACAAAAATGTTGCAAACTGCTTACTGACAAAAATTACCAAAATGTAAATCTTAAAATTTAGTGGGCCTGACGTTTCGATCATAGCAGGACCTTTCTCAAAGGCACCTTTGAGAAAGGTCCTGCTAGGATCGAAACGTCAGGCCCACTAAATTTTAAGATTTAGGAATTGTTGTATGTTACTTTAAGCATGATTCTCCTCAGAGGCAGACTGGATATTCAATGGATAACACGCTGCTATGGAAGACAGTGTGGTGACATGTCCCATCATGGAGGAATAAGGGGGAGTCCTCCATGGTCCCATAGCCTAATGGTAATTGGGCAGGCAGTGGAAATCCACCTACTGCCTTCACCACCAATTTTACGCTCGGTTGGTGCCGAACACCTTCAAGATTTGACTGCCTGGAGTGGAGGCTAGTCTGCAGTTAAAGGCCATTGGTCCTATGCTTCTCAGACACACTGTACACACACACAGTTGCCCTACATTCCAATGGGCCATTTTGGGTGGGATAATCCATTGACAAAAGCCACACTGTCATTGGGATTGTGCCAAACATTGTGTGGTCTTATCATTCAGTGAGCTTTGAAAATGACTCTGTACACAGTTATAGGCACTAGAAAGTGACCCAGTACACACAGGTTATTATCACTCAGTGACTGATGTCATCAGTTGTACCAGATACAATACATAAATATAGGAAAAGTCCCATTTTTCAAGAATGAATGTGGGTCTGAGAAGAGCCGGTCACCCAGAGTGAATACGGCTCTTCTGACTCTCAGAGCATATGATCACAGCGAGACCACAAATTCCATACATCACACAGAGCTGAACGTAAAGTCACAGCTGTTGAGAATGATGTAAGCCAAAGACTACAGATAACTTCAAGAAGGGTTTGGCCTGCCATGTTCTTGCAGATTAGCCCTGCATGCTCAGTACTGACCATACGGTGCTCAGTTACACAGTCAAGGAGCAAAGGACAAACCCTTCTTGAAGTGCATGTACATTCTCCCTAAGTCTATAAAAAATAACTTGGGGGAAAAAAAACCATGCATATGCAAAGTGCAAATCAGACATCCTTGTCTTGTTGACCATACTCACTGTACAGTACTGTATCTCATGATTGACTTCAATTTGATTACCATGTCTAACAAGAATTGCCAAGTCCTATTCAACCAACCATACGTATGGAGAGCCTGATGATTTCAATCCTAGCATTTCATTCCAACTGTCTCAAAGGCAATAATCATTCAAATCAAACCAATGATAAGAGCTAGGAAGGACGACGAGCAATGTCAAACAATATTATGTGAAGATATGCACAAAAGTAAAAAAAAATAATAATAAAAAAAAAATCATGACAGACTCTATCAAAAAGATGTGTGCATAAATTACATTTTTATTTTTGAATAATTTAAAGGGCTTTCAAAGCTGGCAATTACAATTAAAGAAATCCAAATGTTACAAACTCAGGGCTCGACTTTAGCACTAGCCCGGTGGTCATTGTCTAGTAAAAACAGCTGCGGGCTAGTAAAATGACCCACTTTGCTAGCCCGGCGGACTAGTAAAAAGTAGACAGCGATGTGGCGGCAAGAAAAAAAAATACGGGCGACGATGAGAAAGTAGAAACTAAATTTGTTTTGCTTGACCTAATGTTAACCTTGTGTTAAATTCAATATTAATTTTACAGGGCTAGTAAAACTTGCTGCGGGCAAGCAAAACACTAAATTTACTAGCCCGGTGGGCTAGTTAAAAAAAAACTTAAGCGTGAGGCTTGCAAACTGCTTACTTAAATAACTGGAGTAATAGGATTGCAGTGACACCATGCAAAGTTTTCTTCAGGATCCCTCTCACTGCTTAAGTCCCACACCCAGTTAGAATCCAGCAGTCTCCTCAAGACGAACAAAGTACACTGTTCGAAACGTACATGTAGAGTTCCTCCGGTTCTTTTCAGAACCACACAGCCACATACCGGTACTCAACCCCCAAAACAAACTTTTTGAAACAAAATTTAAATTATTCGAAAGTTCCCAATCAGTTGGTTTGCTTGATTTGATTGGATTTGAAAAGAGATCATTGTATGGTGTCACCACATACCTATTACTCCAGCTATTCTAACCATGAAATCCTTCCAATCTCATTTTACTCAAATAACTGATATTAGAGTGTGTGGTCCTTCCCTTTTGCCTTGGAGAAAGATTGTAAACTTTAGGCTCTCAAATTGGCGTTTCAGAAGTAGAGAGTACAAACCTTCAGAATCTTCAGGAGGATCAGAATTCCCTGGTGTCCTGACACAAAGCCCTCTCTCTTAATGATGTCCGAGTACCGGGACAGGTACACACCTACAAGCAGAATGAAAGATCAAGTTACAGCAATATGCAAACATGTTGCAAAGTGCAAACTGCTTACTCACTAAAAATTACCGAAAGGCTTTAAAAAGCATGATTCACTATTTGATTCTCACATCAGATAAGACATGTTTGGTGTGTCTGGGAAATGCAAGAATCTCACTAATAAATTTGAATCATGATCCAAATTGCAGTCTGTCTTGCGTTTTTTTCTGGAAACAGCAAGATTATTTGCAAGATGCTGCATGTGTGAGCACTACCTGGCTACAGATAATTTTCAAGATTTCCTTCAAAAATACAAGCAGCTCGGGTGGAATTTGAACCAGCTACTCTTGCTTTCTAGTGCAGACATTTTAACCACTGGACCACTGAGCTGGTCTTGTGGTGTCATCAATTCTGTATAGCAGTGGATACCGCATTACATCATAGATTAGATTTAGATGTAATAGGATTTTGCATCAAGAAAGAATGTATTTCAACATGGGCAAAGCAGTGAGAATAGTGTTTAATAACACGTTGAGTATTGGCAAAGTCTTGCTGAAGTACATTCTCCTCAATGCAAAATCCTATTATACAGTATCCATCAATAAATTCCAACAAATTCAAGCAGTTGGGTTGCACACAAACAGATTCCCCATCTTGCTCACGGAACATATTCAACATAATAGCCACACTACACAGTTCAGAATCTTAAAATAGAAACGAATCAATTCTTTCAAAACAAATATTCCCCCAAACAAACAGCGCTTCTTTATCTGATTTGAAGAAAGTCAAGGAAAGACTTTGTTTTCTAAAAAGAAATTAAAAATAGAGATTCTCTATTCTCTTGTATTATTTGTCTGTATTGCGACTGACACCGACTTCTGAATCTCATTTCCTTGACCAAAAATTTGCTCACTGGAAACAAAAATTTGTTTTGACTTGTTTTCCCTTGAGCTTAATATTTGCTATGGTATTCAAATGCCTTCCAATTCCATTACAAACAATCTTTTTTTCATTGATGATGCATTTTGGATCCGCTTACGCTGTCTACATTAGACAAAGAAATTGTACTGAGTAATATGCACACTGCTTACTGACTAACAATGGCCAAAATGCAAAGCTCAAGAATTAGGAGGGGCTGATGTTTTGATCCTAGCAGGGGTTCCCAAAGGCAGAATGACAAGGACAAAGATAAACAGGATGAGAAGAACAATAGGGGCACGGATTAAAAAGGACAGAGAAGCTGAAAGGACGGGATCAAAGGGAAAGGAAGGGGTAGGGTAGGGATTAGAGGAACTCCCCCCATTAACTAATTCCTACCCTATCAAAATGGCCTTCCCAATTTTCCAGAGAGAAATTTTATCAATACATGTTTTTAATTAATGATCTACTGATCATCAGCCATCCGTCTAAATACAATGCAAGCTTAAGCTGTGTCATAGTGAGATATGGTATTACACATGGCTGGCCCTGACGTATGAGAAAGTGTACAATCATGTGTGGCCATGGGGATCTCTTCATCTCTTCATCCCCTACCCACGGTCACAAAGGATGCCACGTTTCTCAATTTGATTGGACTTCTCTCCAGTCAGCGACCGAGGGAAGGGGGTGGGGAGGAGGGGTGGGGAGGGGGAGGAGGTGGAAGAATGGCACGAAGCTTTGTGTCTGTGTGCAGAAACAGGCATGACTAGAAGTGAGGCCAGTTGGCAGTAGCATACATGTACACGTATACGTGCAGTTATTTGCTATACACTACATGTATACCACAGACCCACACAATGAACTTCCACCACCACAATCAAACAGACCAGACTCAGTCAAGCATGAAAACTCCAGGATAAAGGCTAGGAAAAATGGAGCTCTGGATAGAAATGAGGCCTGGTTTGAGGGTCACTTAGGAGGTGATGCTTATTTAAATTCATCTCTATGCGCATTTTTGGGGAGCATTTTTGCTCTGGCATAAATAAAGGAGCTTCAGTTCCAGTTTATAGTGACCTGCATTTTTGCAGTTTTCCAGGCAAAATCACAAACACATGCAGTCATAATGCACTTTCAGTAAATCTTAAAAAATTCAATTTGTGTGCTTGGCCAAAAAGGATATTCACAGGGCCTACATGTATGTTTACCACCTACATGGAATTAATTCAAACTGACAATAAACAAATCAATAAGTGTGTCACGATCTACCATTTCTCAAAGACAACTCAAATTTCACTTGTCCGATTGGGCCACAAAAATCCACCTACAGGAAATATACAATTACATATAAAGTGTTTCATGCAAACGTTCGCAGTATACATGCAACTAGCCTTATTCACATTGATTGATTAGGTTAATTTCCACAGTACACAGTAAGTTCACAATATCAGTAGCATTTGTCATGTAAAAGCCTAGATGCATAATACATTAACATGCATTATATAATTATACGCATCATTCATAGATGTATACAGTACATGTACATGCATTATATACAAGTATGTACAGTAGATGTATGATAGGTATTGAAGCAGATCAGAGGCATCAATGGAGCAACTTCTTTTCCCTCCCAATTGAAGAGACTTACCCATGTTGGAATTTCCAAGGGGAGAGACATGACCACCAGGTGCTGATACTCCTTCCTGACAAATTTTCTCGGCCTGAGTGGAGTAAGGTAGGACAGAGGATTGCGCTTAAGAAAAATCTACCTCCGTCTCATTCTTAAAAGCCTGAGAGGCAACAGGATAGACTACCATTCAAGGTGTCCAAAAAACCCTGGGTGGATTTTGTATGCAGATGAGTTGAAAGCGCTGTGATGCATTTTGGGGGGAAAACCTTGACCCTAAGCGTGACCCCTACCGGCCCAACAAACTCCAATATGAGGTGTTGCTGAGTGTCTGGCTGATCTAGAATCAATAATCATATCATTTGATTCTATTTGGTCCAAAACCCTTTTGCAATCACACATCAATGCATGGGCACATGTCTGAGTTGGGCCAATTTCATAGAGCCGCTTAAGCGTGAAAATCTGCTAAGCATGAAAAAGTCTTCCATGTGTTAACGGGATTACTAACCACATTGCGGTGTGATGTCAATTCATTTTAACCCGTTGTTCACTCTCCATTGCTTAGCATGAATCAACGGTGACATTTTGGTTGGCAAGGTGACCCTAAGAGTAATGATTTTTTGTAATTTTTTGCTTAAGCGCCTCTATGAAATTGGGCCAAGGTCAGTTTGGCAGGTTCAGCACTCAGTAACTACATGTACATCAATCTATGAGCAATATCGTTGAAGTACCATAGGATGGATTGAGAATCATTTCTAATGCAAGAGGCCATGGAGCATTGAGTAAATCAATGACCTTCCTCATCCTATATCATTATTTTGTTCTAGAGTAATACACAAACATGTTGCAAACTGATTACTGACTAAATTTACCAAAATGCAAATCTAAAAAAATTAGTGGGCCTGACGTTTTGATCCTAGCAGGACCTTTCTCAAACGCAGAGGCCTTTGAGAAAGGTCCTGCTAGGATCAAAACGTCAGGCCCACTAAATTTTCAGATTATTTAGTTGTGTTCACTTTGTTTCTGGCAAACTTCCGAGCAGTTTGGAAGTCATACACCTGCAATTGCTCATGAAACCATTGTGGTGAGCAATGGGGAGACCATACAGTGCACAGACATACAGCATGTTAGCTACTTGTACTGTACATTTACTTACTTCAGCCCTTGTGTCTGTTGCCATGAAGGCATAGGATTCCATCAGCTCCTTGTCCGTTCGACCCTCCTCCTTCATCTCCTTACGCCTCTCCAGAAACTATTCCCAATTGGAACACACACAAAAAATGATGTTAGGAAACATATCAAAGAAAATAAAACTGACTGGGATATGTTGAGACCTGTGGCTAGCATCTCCATGTGCCGTTGACCAATTTGATGCTGGATAAATACAACCATGTCAGTTTGTCCAACCTTGACAAAGGTGGGGGCAATGCCTACCATTCTAGTGAGTTCCTCGTTGTGGATAAGATGAGCCTTGGTGAAGTTGAAGCGATTACTGGCATCCTTGCTGCGATACTGCTTGCTGATGATTGGCAAGATGTCTTTCAGGTACTCTCGAGACGTCAGCGAGACTTCTTGCAGGAGATCTGCAGGTACAATGTAGAGGGTGAGGCAACCAAACAGATCATGAGTTTACCACCTCGGGTATTTGCCTGAAAATCTTGGGGCTTCCTTTTTGGAATTGCCTTTGGCTCATATTTATGATACATTTCACAAACGTATTATTGATTCTCTGACTGAATTATGTAAACTTACTATTATTTCCAATTTTTCAAATTAAACTGATTACTTTCAATTTTGATAATATGATGTATTTTAAATGTTAGGGCACTCAAAATTGGAATTTGTTTCCATTTTATCAGGGTTCCACACTAGCAATTTTTTTTACTTGCCCTTTGGGCAAGTGAATTTATCACTTTTCATATTTTTACTTGCCCGAATGGAAAATCTACTTGCCCGAAAATGAAAATAAAAGAAAACATTAAAAATCGAAGTTATCAATTTAATCCTAAATCACTTAAGCCTTTCAATAACATTATGAGTTTGCTAAAAGCTGTGATTTATTATAATTCTAAATTTTCAAAACCCATAATCATTATTAGAGTTCTCCCCAGGATCTTGGAAAAAGTATGGGGCTTTTGGCTCAAAGTCCACTGCGCTTCACAGTAACAGTATCTGTTAATAAGTGTAACCATTCATTCACGTTTTTCTTGCTGAGATCGTACCGAAAATGAAAAACCAAACATCGACATAGACTCTGAATCCGTGCAAATAGAATACATAGTGTGTACAGATTTATGATTTATGTATCCAGCGCTCCAATTACCTCCGCCTGAATGTGGAACAGCACCCCAAAAAATCTAATGTCGGTTCCACTGCACTGGTGATTAAGGCCCTTGATCAAGCAAAGTGATTCTACTATGCAAGGGGAAGTGACAAACGGTAACCCTACAGTGAAGTAAATTCTAAAACCAAAAATGAAGTAGGCCTACAAGAAGTAAAACTAAAAGTAATATAGAATTGCACAGCCACAGTTGCTGTGCATGAGTGATCAATCAGGAAATTCAAAATAACGTTAATAAGTTTAAGTTGTAACCATTCATTCACGGTTTTCTTGTGAAGATTTTCCTCTTCGTACCGAAAATGAAAATGAGGAGCAGCACTCCCAAAAAATATAATGTTGATTATCAGTTCCCACGTACGATATTGGTGATTATAAGGCCATTTAATTAATTTATACAAAAGGAAATAAAATTCGGGGGTGTAAAGATCCGTATGTTATTTGATTAGAAGAAATAAGGGTATTTTATGTTTGAAAAATTGTGTAAGATAAAGAAATTACTTCGTAGAAGTATGGCGTACGGAGGGAAAATAACCGACATGATTCGGCGTGCAACAGCAGTTTTCTGGCCGTGCACCACGGCCGACGTCACTGACAACAACACGGTCAAACCGCGGAGCAAGCTTTTAGGCAGCCAGCCGTGCAGCCGTGATAAGCACGGCCAAATAAAAACAAACACGGCCTAATTTTAGCGTCACGCCTTACACTTTTAAGCACAAGCCGTGCAGATGTATACCTTGAGAAAAATAATTATGTATCACTGATAAAAGTGATAAAATACCTTTACAGTAATATTAGCGTGTGTGTAATGTATACATAGAACCAGCACAAGCAGACAGTCGATAAAATAATCTGTTACGATCCTCCATCCCATTCACGATCAAATCACGATCCCATTCACGAACGCACAGCAGAGCACGCACTGGAAGCACTATACCTGCTGTGAAAAGTTGAGTTGTGTCATGTTACACTGCAGCGCGTAGGCTGGTTTCGGCCCTACTGGTCCTGTAGTATCGCTATAGCTTCACCTACAGGCGGAAACCACACCTAGACTTGCCAACCTCGCTAACATCGCGAAGGTAAATCGTTCATAACGAAAATGCGCTACTTTCATCGTTTGTCTCCGAATGTTGTTTCCACGTAATTCAACATTATTCTCTTCGTCATTAAATTGATAGAAAGAAGAGATTCCAGGCTTCTATTTAAGAGTAAAATCGACAGATTTGGATGATGTTTACAGGGTGCGCTCGGCGGTCGAAAAATGCGAGTTTGACTTTTTTCTCCGCCGTTTTGGCTCGATCTACCGCGGCGCCGCGCGCACGGAGCGATTTTGCAAAAATAATATATTCTTTACAACTTTCGATATCTCAACAAATAAATGACAAATCCTTCTAAAAATTTCTACAATTCTAGTAAATACATTTCTTATGCAGAGTGCGTACTTCGGTTGACCGCGAAACTCGAAACATCGCTGGTACAAATGTAATAAACATTAGTTTATTGTTAGAAACAACTGTAAGGACTGGTAGAAGTCTACTAATCATTGTGCACGTGCTGAGTGCACACTGGATCGGACAGCGGTCTTGCACCACGATAAACATCAGCCTCAACGTAAACGTACATGTACGTATGCGTGCGCAAATCACGGGGACGAGTACGATCCCAAAAGCCGTTTTTAGAGCAGATGTGTGCGGCAAATGCCTTAAATTTCGGACTCAAAACGTTTGTATTTTCAACTCATGTGAAAAAGTAAAAACAAAGGGGATTAAAATTTCACAGTTTTTGAAAAATCAAAACCGAAAAACCGTCTCCAAGGCAAAAAAAAGAGGGAGAATCCTAGTTCTGACGGTTCGGGAATGACAAACGGCAACTGCATATTGGTCGGAAGATTTTGTGCACAAAATATTGGGCACCAAGGACGATGTTCCTCCTCGGATCTCCTGTCTTTCCACGTCAGGTTAAATATTCGTCATAATTATTGTTTTCATCATAATTATTTTATTTCAACAATGTTGTACATGTAAAATTTAGTGGGCCTGACGTTTCGATCCTAGCAGGACCTTTCTCAAAGGCAGAGTGACAAGGACATGATTATAATTCCAAACTTGACGTTTGGAATCTTGGCACATTCATACAATCAAATTCTGCAATCGAATAATTATACGAATTCGGTAAATAATATACAATGATCAATCAAATATTCGATTATTCAGCACCCCTAAATGGACCATCTCTGCGTTATGCAATAGGCAATGGATCACGGGTTTCTACATATGCACATTTTAATAAAAGTTCATGTACACGGCCTGCCTTTTTTCATACACACCCTGTTCCACCAATCCTGCCTAAAAGCCTGCCGCGGAGCATCGTATAAAATTTAGGCCGACACTGAAAAAGATTCTCATGTACTGTACATGTACATGTACATGTACAGTTGTACACCAGTGACCACCCTGTATTTTTTTTGCGAGGAGGATAAGTTACTTCCGTAGCACATTTTCCATAATTATTTCGTCTAAGTAATTTTCAAAATATGGATTTCACGGTACGATCGTAAAGGCTGGGGGTTTCATGTCAACTCGGTCCGCGAAAAAAAAGTACTCTACAACTTTTCTGGTCCACCCTGCGTGTCTGGGCATTACCAAAAAAATAATGTACCCTACCATATCCAATCGTTAATGTATTTCCCTGTGCGTGAAAGAAAAACCAAGATTCAATTCAAATCTTTGTTCAAGTCTCAGAATACAAAATCGGGAACAGGATCGTGGTGCGAAGACTGGAAAGTCGCTGTTTACAACACACGTGCGGCATGCTTTCTCTATCCTCAATGGTACCCGGCGATCATATTCCTATACGCATGAACGTATGTTTACCAGCGAACTGGACCAAAGCAGTGTGCAGTACATGTGTTACATACACAGTACATGTACATGTACATATGTAAATGTATTGCACATGTACACTGTGTGTGTGACTGTACATGTACATGTACAGTACATGTACTGTACATGTACTGTACATCGTGCGCACGGCCGCTATACACTGTAGCGGTGCGGGATACAATCTGTGCTCGCATATCGCGTCCACTCGTCAGCAGACGCTTTTTCGAAATAATAATCGTAATAATGCGAACAATATCTAATATAATTGGCTCGTTTTGGGCAAGGACTTTGATTATTTCAATTATGTAACTATCAAAATTTTACTTGCCCGATCGGGCAAGTAAATTATAACATCTGAACATTTTACTTGCCCAACGTGAAATTTTACTTGCCCCGGGCAAGCGGGCAACCGCTAATGTCGAACCCTGATTTTATGAATGAAAGTTTTATTATTATTATGATTAAAATCATGCAATGATATTGTACACAAATAACGGCAGTCAAACAGTGAGTCAGTGACATCAGTGATGTGCAAAGGATGCACATAAAATTATGTACATGTATGTATACAGTAAATAGTGCTGTAGACTCACTCCACAGCCAATTTGTGGGCCATGGAACATCAACCTAACACATCTAACCAGCGAAAAAAATACACGGGGGCGACGGGCGATTCGCCCCCAAAAACCTCTGAAATCGCCACGGTAAACGTCAACACGGGGGCGAAAAAAAAGCCATATTTTTTGAAAAATCGCCCCCGTCGTGATTTTATATTCCGTAGAATCCCGTAGTTCATTGATTTGTCAAGGTGAGATCTTTGTTACAACTCCAAACTCCGAAACTAGTATAAAACATGCGGGAAATAAAAACGCCCCGTTACTGTACCTTTACGGCTGTGTTCACTATGCACGTACATGTACATTGTACATGTGCACAGAAAAGTACAGAAAGCACATTGTGTGTGCCGTATGGTACCCAACTGAAGCTGGCAGCCAAGTCCCCCCCCCCCTAGGCCCAGCGTCGCGCTGCAATGAGAGCAAGTCCGTGGCTGCTAGCTTCAGATTTGAACGTGTGCCAACTTGGGGAAAACACGTGATCCGTATCGTGCGTGGATTCTAAGTCTGTACGGCTGACATAACGAAAAAAAATTTGAACGAGCCCCATGCGCTTGTTGCTTTCATTTGGAGGATTTTCACAGCAACACATTGCCGTGCCCTTTTAGCACATTGCCGTCGTGCCCTTTTGGCCGATGGATAGTTGGGAAGATCGGACCATGGCCGCCGCACGGCCGTTAGCACAGCGCGCATGAAATATATTCTGACTGCTGTGCAGTGTGCGTGTGTACGTGAGTGTGTGTGTGCAGCACACATGGAAGCTTCACTGTACCGTGCGCACTGTCAGCTAAACATTGCGCATTCTGTGCACAACTAGAACTGTACGTAGTGTGGGTGTACATGTTCATGTATCCTCCAATAACCGGTTTTCGACGATATAAGGACTTTTCTTCAAACTGAACAATGTGGACGAAAGTATCACACTAAAAGAGGTCTCAGTCACTTTCTCCACACCACAGACTATTAGAATAATCATAGAGAAGGTTGATCAAGCCTGTCACTTCCGTAAGATTACCCGGTTTTGTTGAGGTCCGCGGCGCATGCACCGCGCAGTAAGCATCGTCACCTATTTTCGATGTTGGTGTTTAGTAAGGTGTCCCAGTGCAGCCAAACGCAAAATAAATTCTTAAAATAACTCAAAATGCTGTGTGGCACTGTAAAATTCTTCCCTGTATGTTTTTTTTTGGTTCATCTTTGTTTTTGTTTTTCCACACTGCTTCTAACACTTTCCTCAAATCATTCATAATTTATGCTTAAAACGTATTGGTCTGGTTGATGTCTTCTTTTGTGACGTTTAAAAAACTCCACAATTCTCTTTCTCACTGCTTCTTCAGTTATGACCTTTCCCAATGTCACTCCAGAGACACATTTCCTCCTTCTTGATACTTTCTCTAGCTGCCCTTTTATTTTTTTCATTTTTTCTAAAAGCCTATTGGTCCATGTTACTTTTTGTCTTTAAATAATAATAAAAATAAATAAACAAAAATTATATAAGCGATACGCCCTATATGAGCCTCCATAGTTTTTACCCAGAACGGATTGCTTCAAGTTGCGTGATATATATTTTTTCAACGGATGTTGGGGTTTGTTATGGTACACTCAGATTTTTTTTAGGACCAACAATCAAGAAAACTGGAGCTTCGAAGCAAATGCCAATTTTGTACCTAGGAAAATAGACCCCAAAAGAGCAACTTTTTGAATCACACGAGTTTGGCCTACTGGAAAAGCCTTAACTTTGCACGTTTTCGGTGACGGACAAGAGCAGGAAACAAACTGTAAGATACGAAGTCTGAGATCGTTATACGGAGTTGTTTTCTTCGTGCGATGTAAGCGTCGAAAACGGGAGTTCCCACGGTACAGTACATGTACGTACACATGTACAAATACACTGTACAAATGTACATGGACAGTGCTTTCTATCGGGACAGTTTCATGTCAACGAACTTTTAGTCTGCGGGTACCAGTGAATCTTGGACATCGCTGACTGTAACAAACAACGGGAACCAACGGTAGTTGGGAGCGATTTGCGTTGCACGATAGATAGATTGCGCAGCATGCAGCACGTGGTTGGGTTGCGTGCCAAAGTAGAATCATAGAGCTGTCAAAGGTTTGCGTGTTCGCGGGTGCCTTTTCAAAGTCGTAACCATGCCCTGAAAGGAGAAAGCTAAAAAGCAAAACGAGCTACTACTTCACGATACAGCACAAAAATGTCGCAAACTTTATTCCCTTTTTTCAGGTAGGCCTACAAACGTAGTTATTCTCATTTTTTTGGACGAGAAGGTTTTGGCACACCGAGGCCACATCAAGATACCTTGACAGCATGGACTATTCTATTACTATTAGGAATCAAACCATTAAAAAAATACATTCTTAAAAAAAGCCCCCCTAAGCTCCAAAATAGCCACCGCGAAATAATTAAGGGTGGCTATTTTAAGATGGGAAAATCTGAAAAGAGCCCCCGTGAAAAAAAAAGTATTTTTTACCCTGCATCTAACCATAATACAGTGTGCCCCAAATTAATCTATTAGGCGAACTACATGTAGCAGTTGTCACTTGGACACTTGAAACTCCAGGGGGAACTTTGCTCAGTACAATTACCACAGCAGCAGAGCAGGGAACCTCAGATCATTTACTGAGTACAGGCTGCTGCCTACATAATTAAATAATGTATGTGTTGGTCAGCATCATGAAAATAATTGGCACAAAATATTCAGTGCTCAGTCTCTTTATAGTCCTTCCTTCACCATCCTTATCATTGCCTCGTCAATGCCCTATCAACCGTGTTATAGCTATGCCGGTCGGCGGTGGACGGGGCCGACCAGCACATATTTCTGTCCACATATTTCTGTCCACAACCACCATATTTCTGTCCTGGTTAAGGTTGTTCGATATCCGGAATTTTTGGTTTCAATATCGTCAGGAATATATCGCGATATTCGATATTATCACGATATCTGGTGCGTAAGCGGAAGTCAAGGTAGTGACCTGGATTTCTATTCAATACACACTGTGATTGCCGGAAAGCTATATGTATATGTAGCAAATGTACATGTATCTAACTTTAAGCCTAGCTACCAATTGTTTAACCCCCCTTAAACTCCTCATTTATCAACGAAAAAAAATAATTTAAAACAACTATCCCAGGGCGCTCCTCTTAAAGTTTACGCCAAACCAAAACCATTTTTTGTTGATGTATTAAGAATACATTATTACATTAAAAAAAGACGATATCCCAGACGGTTTTCAGCAACTCGATGCTTACATATGACGTCACAAATACATATCTGGCCAGAGCCAATGGGTCTTCAGATTAATATTCATAAGGGGAGACAAACCATCAGTACATTTACGTCGGCATAACGATCACCTTGATACTTTTTTTGATATCGCGATATTTTCAATATCGCGATATCCTGAAATGCGCTCGATATGATAATCGCCAGAAAGCGATATCGCGATATTGAAATATCGAACAACCTTAGTCCTGGTATAAAAACAATGCTTCCGACCGGCACTAATTTCACATTAGAACTGCATCTACAAACACAATGTACATGTAACTTACATATCTATTTTTAATTGTGTTTTATGTGCATTTTTTAATAATTATGCTTTCAATTTGACAAACAATGATTACTTCATAAACAGGGCAGGAAATTCACAACAGCAACAAGGGCAATTCAAATTGCCGTGCCCTTAATTATACACAGTGTCGCCGTGCCCTTTTGGTCGACGCGATAGTTGGGCAGACCGGACTGCCGGCCGGCATGCAGCCGTTGGCAAAGAGACTTGTACATGTATGTACATATGTGTGGAATTGTCCTGAGTCAGAGACCAAAAGAAAACCAAATTGGTTCTTGTTTTTGGAAAACTGACAGAATTAGGAAGCGCAGATGTTTCAAACCTAGCAGAGAGCTTTCCCAAAGGCAGAAGGACCTCTCTTGTTAATAAGAGAGGTCCTGCTAGGATTGAAATGTCAGGCCCTCCAAATGTTGGACATTTGCATTTTTTTAAATAAAGAAAAAAAAATAGTATTGAAGCTTCCTTGCACTGTTTCCATTCAACCTTGACCTTTTTCAAAACTGTTCAAAAGTTCCCAGTCACTTTTCCCTCAAGTTATTTGTTTGGTTTGACTAAACCTTGACCTACATGTACTGTAGTTAAACTGTGGCAGTCATGGTGAGTTTGCATTACATGCATGTACATGGTGTATTTATCGCTAGAATGGTCTTTGTACATGATGTCATGGAATGGATACAGCTCTGTGATTGTCCGTGCATAATGTGACATTCCAAAAAATGAGTCATGTCTAAATTGCTGTTTGTCAATAGCCACCATGGAGACCCAAAACCTTTGCACATAACTCCATGGCAATGCCAATATATGAGCACTACTATTATACACCATGTACCGTATGATTAACCGGAGGCAGCCTACACTTATCCAACTTTGTTGGGACGCCTCAGGTATATGTCCAAATTAAGCTCCAAAAATGACCAGAGTGGAGTGCATAGTGATTAGTGAAGTATAATTCCTGATTCCAAATGCACACAGCACAGAGCTTTAGACTCTTTCCCTATCTGATTTTGTGACCCATGGAACATCCAAGCTAGCATCACCACAATGGCTATGTTCAGACATAGTTTAAAAACAATTGAGTTACAATCTACGTGTAAAACGTCTTCTAACCACAGGGGGCAAGTCATAAATTTCAAACTCTGTGCGTTTATACAGTGTCCTACAGCAAGCAGTTTAAACCGATTTGAATTAATTTTTGGTTTTAAAAGGTCATGCCCTCTTCCCCACATCCAGTGCGGACTTCCGCTTAGGAATAGAGCTACACACACACATAGTGCACACACATATCGCGCATAATAATCTGTTACTCAAGCTGTGCAGCCAAGCGGATCAACATCGCTGCCTAAAAGTAAACCAGATTTTGAAAGGCAATTTTTGTCCAGCTACACGTTGTAAACCAGATAAGTTTTAGTGTTAAAGTTTAAACCCTCCTCTCGAGCAGACTTATATTTGCGTTTTGCCGATGAGTTACATGTAAACCTGATCGGTTTTAAATTTAAAACGTTGTCAGGGAGTCAGCTCTAGTGTTCAGACACATGATTAAAACCCACTGGTTAAAATGGTATTTTTAGCAAATTTAAAACGCTGTCTGATTCTACCTAATTATACCCAACTCATTTACTAAGCAAACTATCTACATCATGTAATGTCACCCTGGACTCAGTAATAGATTGACCCAGATTCCGGGACCGAGATGATTTTAAGTCTGAGAAATGAGTGGCAATGTGCTATTGCTTGTGATTCGGGACCGCGTGGGACTGGGCTGGGGTGTTGCGTGGGATTCGGGACCACTTAGGCTAAGGCTCGGGTAGCCCTGAATAAGGTTTGGTTTTTGACACGCCGCAGCGCCCATAGTTTACAAAAGAAGTCGTCATAAATGGGTCGAGAACATGCTTTTGTTAGTGTTCGGTCAGCAAAAATGATCGTTATAACCAGAGTCTCGTAGCGTGCGTGCTCGTTATAATATTTCCTCCATACAAATGTGCACAAATTAATCGGGACTTTGAAAATATGCTCGTTATAACAGAGATGTCGTTATAATCGAGCTCATTATAACGGGAGTCGACTGTAGTTACTGGCTATGATACAAAACACATGATACACGTGTGTGGGAACTGAATCGCACTGAATCTACTGAATCGAACCACTTTTTTTTTCTCCCACAATGCAGCGCTCGCACTCTGAAGTCTCTGATTGACAGTGCTTAGCTTGTTTACATGTATATGGGCCAACTTCAAGAACACACCCCCCCTCCCCCATTTGTCCACAACTGCTAACAACAATCAGCTCGTGTTTCTTTGGCCTGTGTGAAAGCAAGCAATAAAAACCCTGTTTTAATCACGATTATTTGAGCAGTGGAAATGGCCCAAATAAGGAAGTGTATATTTTGCCGCCACTGGCAATTCTTGCCGTTCTTGCCAACGTTATTTTGCCGTACCCTTTCTCTGATTGGCCAATTTTCATATTTCCATGCCGACCTTCTTGCTTCTCCGGCAAAATAACATTTACAGAATGAAACATTGAAAACTTACTATTACATTAATTAGAATTACAATAGGGAACAGCAAAATAAGAGTTTGGAGTCAAATGGAGAATGCAGGTCCAACGAAAATATCACTGCCTACAAAAAGTATTACTGGTTAAATACTAAACTAAAAACTTTCCATAAAATGAGTGATTGATTATATTATTATTATAAATACGCAGTGGCTATTGTTACGGCAGCAGTAACGCAACTTCCATTTTCTATAGTTACGGCACTGCAACTGCGCAAGCGCGAGGACATGTCAGATTTTGTTGCATGGGGTATAAACCCCACATGCACAGGCAACGCCGCCTCAAGCTCAGTACCATAAGAAACATGGCAAATTCTCTCTTAGTCAATCATGTGTATCGTGGGAACCCCCATTTTCGACGCTACACGTTTACGACGCTTAGCCTTCTAACTCACATCGCACTATGAAAACAACTCCGTATAACGATCTCAGACTTCGTATCTTACAGTTGGTTTCCTGCTCTTGTCCGTCACTTTAAGGCTTTTCCAGTAGGCCAAACTCGTGTTATTCAAAAAGTTGCTCTTTTGGGGTCTATTTTCCTAGGTACAAAATTGGCAGTTGCTTCGAAGCTCCAGTTTTCTTTATTGTTGGTCCTAAAAAAAATCTGAGTGTACCATAACAAACCCCAACATCCGTAGAAAAAAATATATCACGCAACTTGAGGCAGTCCGTTCAGGGTAAAAACTATTGAGCCTCCTATAGGGCGTCTCGCTTATATATTTTTTTAATTTATTTTTTATTATTATTTAAAGACAAAAAGTAACATGGCCAAATACACTTTTTTTTTAAATGAAAAAAATAAAAGGGCAGCTAGAGAAATTACCAAGAAGGAGGAAATGTGTCTCTGGAGTGACATTGGGAAAGGTCATAACTGAAGAAGCAGCGAGAAAGAGGATTGTGGAGTTTTTTTTAAACGTCACAAAAGAAGACATCAACCAGACCAATAAGTTTTAAGCATAAATTATGAATGATTTGAGGAAAGTGTTAGAAGCAGTGTGGAAAAACAAGAACAAAGATGAACACAAAAAAACATACAGGGAAGAATTTTACAGTGCCACACATCATTTTGAGTTATTTTAAGAATTTATTTTGCGTTTGGCTGCACTGGGACACCTTACTAAACACCACTGACGAAAATAGGTGACGATGCTTACTGCGCGGTGCGCCGCGGACGTCAACAAAACCGGGTAATCTTACGGAAGTGACAGGCTTGATCAACCTTCTCTATGATTATTCTAGTAATAGTCTGTGGTGTGGAGAAAGTGACTGGGACCTCTTTTAGTGTGAAACTTTCGTCCACATTGTTCAGTTTGAAGAAAAGTCCTTATATCGTCGAAAACCGGTTATTGGAGGATATAAGAAGCTTTCACACGGTGAGATCGGCAAAAAAAACGGGTCCCTAACAAAGTAGTCAGCGATGCACTCACTGTACTATGATGTCGACTTCGCGTGCGTGCATGTGGCGGAAGAAAATACGAGAAGTCATTCGATTTTCGGGAGGTTTAAACGACCACTATACAAATTATAAAACTACTATACCTATAAATCGTTGTAATTTTCTTTAATCAAACAGTGGCCAAAAAAAATGATGAATGTATCATGCAAATGCAACAAATCAAGATCAAGCACGACGGCCGGACGGCAGCGTTGCCAGCTAACATCGCGCTTCCAAAGCACAGTCAGCGTACACTTTCGATCTGACATGTCCTCACGCTTGCGCAGTTGCAGTGCCGTAACTATAGAAAATGGAAGTTGCGTTACGGCTGCCGTAACAATAGCCACTGCGTTATAAATATCGCAGTGGCTATTGTTACGGAAGTCGTCCGTGTGGTTCTCTGACTTCACAGTATTTGTCAGGATGTTTGTAACCAGACTATCAGCTAATAGACTGGTTCAACCAGCCTGCAATGCTGACGAAATACAATCAAGTCAGGGAACCACACGGACGACTGCGGTAACAACAGCCACTGCGTATAAATATACCTTGCTTGACTTTCTTCCTCGGAATGACAAACGGCTTGCTGAGTGGTAGGTAGGCTGCTCTTGCATCGGTAGACCCCGATGAGTTCCTCTCTCGCTTGGCGGCCTTCTTCTTCTTCCCATTCTGCTCCCTGGGACTGACGCTGGAGCCAGCCTTGCGTCTAGGCTCACCCTTCTCACAGTTTTCTGTCTTCTCGGAAACTCTGTGCAGCGGAACGGACGACTTGGCCGAGTCCTCGTCCCTCTTCTGCTTCTTGGTCGCCGTGTCTGGAGGCTTCTTTCTCGGCAGTGCAGCCTTCTTGATTGTTTTGGGCCTGACACTGACAGCTGGCTCCGATGGTAGGGCACGAGAAGCAGATTGGACCCCCAATACCGGGACTGGTTCAGGTCTCTCTGCCGCACTGACAGCCACCACGTCGGTGTGCGGAGGGGATGGTTGACTGGGGTTGGCGGGTAGGCAGCCGCTGTGTCCCTTATGCTGGGCCACATTTTCGGATCCTGCATGAGCCCCTGTGGTAGTTGAGTCTCCGGACCCTTGACAACTCAATCCCTGAAGAATCCGAAGAGTGTCTTTGAGTTTATTCCTGGTCAGTGCGTCCGCACCATTTTCGATTTCACTCCGTGTGACATCATCACTATCACTTCGTCGTTGGACAGTAACTTCTCCCGCCGGATTTCCATCCTGTTTTCCCACCTCTGCGGCGAAATTCAGCTTCTCGAATAGGTTGGCCATCTCCGGTGAACACAACTCCGCTTGGCACGGCCGTGCGTGGGTCACATTATTCAAGTTTATCTGTTGTTTTGGGGCTCTAGAATTACGGCTGAAATTGGAGCCAAGTGCTGACTGTATGTTGTTTATCTCTCGTGGCTTTCTGGCTGATGGCCACGAGAGCCATGCGCATGCGCACAACCCATGAGAGCGGGGGGGGGGGCTGTGGCTACTTGTACCACTCAAGGCATGGGATGTGGCTGCAGCCACTCAATGGTGGCTTCCATTAGATCGTGTGTATTTAAAAGTCGTAGCCAATGAGTTCGGAGACAGCCGTTATGAGAGCGTTCTGTCTGTTATGAACAGCGCCACCAGGTGGTAGTTTTGTGAATCGTTTATGAGAAAGGTCCTGCTAGGATCGAAATGTCAGGCCCTCTAACTTTTGAGATTTATGATTAGTAGTAGTACTTATTCAGTAATAAATGATAACAATCATGTTTTTTCTGATGCAAACAACAACTCGTTGTTCACATAAACTCGGTTTCAGATACAACTTTTTAAACATAAAAGCAGGAGGGTTTTCAAATGCTTTGAGTTGACTCTGAGACAGTCAGGGCCAAGTCTGATGATACATGTAGGATCGAAACGTCATTTATTTACTTAGTATGTTTTGACATGGTTTTGAGATGCTGTTGTCAGAAAGCATTTTGCACCATGTTTGCGTTGCTATTTTCTCACATTATATGAACTTAATATGTAAAAACTGCTAGCTGGCAACTGAGTTTATCTCAGTCTATCTCAGTCTATCTGAACCATTTTGTGTATAATTATTTTTTTTATCAAGTATGCAAGTCGAGTCTTAGGCCAAGTCCGAGTCAGTGGGTCTGAGTTTGAGTCATTTTTTTATCGTGACTAAAAGTAGGACTCAAATCAGGCTGAGAGTCTGAGTCATGTGTCATACAAGTCTGGCTTTTACAAATAGTTCGTTCGGATATGACTATACGAAAACAACCGAAAGGAACACAGACTAGAGCATGTTATCAAACATAAATTAACCTGATAAATAAGTAAAACATTGGGACCGGCTGAGATTTTGATCCTGGTAGGACCTTTCTCAAAGGCAGAGAGAGGTCCTGCTAGAATCAAAACGTCCATTTTTGATATTCACTTTTTGGTCATTTTAGTCCAGTAAGCAGATTGCAACATTTTTCAGTGCATGTTGCTAAATAATAATTAGTCAGCGAATACTTTGAATCCGGTGTGGTGTTATTTTCATAATGCAGAGTGAGAAAGGTTACAAATGTATGTTATCCAATTGTCTCAATATGTGTAATACAACATTGTGATACAATTTTTCGTTATTAAAAGTACAATAAGTTTCTGCAAATATCAATCTTCCTGAGAACTCCCACTACGTATTCTTGTTTTGAATTTTAAACAAAAAGTTAACAAGAATTTGGCCATAGGTCAACAATCAAAACCAGTAAACTGGACACCCCTGTTGGGTATCACTTCAATCTCCCTGATCATTCGATACCAGATATGAGTGTACTGGGCATAGAATCCCTTACCACCATAGTAATGCTATCCGTCTAATTAGCCGTGAGAAAATGTGGATGAAGCGTCTTCAGACTATTCAACCACATGGTGTCAACATCCAGGAGGGTAATGAGTAATGACTAACATCGAGCAGCTTTCTGATAATCCTTCTTTTGTGTTCACTCCTCTACACTTCTATCTTTGATCTTCCCCCTCTTTGATCTTTCCCCCACTTCTCACTAATCCCTACTCTACTCCTTGCCCTTCCCTGTGATCTCTCCCTACCAGCTTTACTCTTTGTCCTTTGTTTCTCATCCGTGTCCTATTCACTCTCTTCCCCCTTCCTTCGTGTACATGTATCTGTTTTGTCCTTGTCACTCTGCCTTTGAGAAAGGTCCTGCTAGGATCAAAACGTCAGGCCCCACTAAATCTTAAGATTTGCATTTTGGTAATTTTTAGTTCGTAAGCAGTTTGCAACATTTTTGTATATCACTTTAAGAATTTGATTAGAAACTTCAAACTCATCCGCCCAACAATAAAGTCAAGATGAGATTAAACAACTATGATGTAACGTGTTGCTAATTTCCATTTCTTAATTTCAAGTGTTATATCAAGAACAAGAATGCCCATCTTTGTTGAACCACCTTATTTTTCATTTTTACATTACACAATACCCTTACTGTGTTTTTTTTTTTTCAATTTGATCGCCATAATAGCAAATACGTTGCCCATAATACAAACGTTTTTTTTGCACAAGGATGTAAACTAAATATTACATAGACTTTTTGAGAACTGTATGTACATTGTTTGCATGTAATTAATGTTTTCCCATTGTATAAAAAAAACCTCACAAAGGATTTTCCAAAGTGATTAGTCAAGTCGATAGGGAAATTTACAGATTGAAATTCTACTAGCTACTTTTGTGTCTAAAAAGATATAAGCACTGTACATATAAAAAATACCGACTATCAGAAGTGAAACAAATGCCCTGGAACATTTCCTGCATAGCAAATAAATCTTGTTCATAATGGACATATCTTTTTTTTTTATGGCTATAATGTCTTAGGTAAGCAAAGCCTGTTTGAATGAACATTTTGTTTGCAGACCCAAAGTTACCATTCAATGGTGCTTGGTCTTCCGACTGAATACCACTTATGTGAGTTTTCAGGAAAGTAGCAAAATTGCTGCCACAACATCAAAGAAAAAAAGGGATATTATGAGCAAATAAAATTACTAACCATTTTAAATAATATCAATAATAACTGTGTTTGATTTATTCAATTGAAATGGATGGTACTCCTCATTTTTTTAAATTTTTGGACAGATAGAGAGAAGTCATGTATCCACCCATTCACTAAATAACCTCAAAGTGGTAGGATATATTAGATTTATATTGGGGGAGGAACCATTTAACTTCAAAGGGAAACTACTGAACACAAGACTACCATCACTCTGCAATGTATCCACCAGGGATTCAATTTACTTAATCAAATCTTAACATTTAGTGGGCCTGACGTTTCGATCCTAGCAGGACCTTTCTCAATGGCAGAGTGACAAGGACAACAACAATGCTGTCCTTGTCACTCTGCCTTTGAAAAAAGTCCTGCTAGGATCGAAACGTCAGGCCCACTAAATTTTAAGATTTGCATTTTGGTAATTTTAGTCAGTAAGCAGTTTGCAACTTTTTTGTATATCACTCTATACTAAATCAAGTTAATGTATGCCAGATACTGGAATGATAAGTTTATTCAACACTTTGGCAAGTCTTGCCTTCAAGGCAAATTCTACCAGGATTTGTGTATTAAGCCTTGAGACGTCAATGTCTGGAATGATCTTCAGGGAAGTGCCCTTAATTGGATTAACCAGTTCACAAACAAATTAAGGTTTTAGTCCATCACCTACCTTAATTACAACCTCTTAAGTAGAAAACAAACAAATAACATTTATTCTTTAAGAATGCCCTTTTCAGCCCGTTTAGGTACAATATCATTTTAATTCTTGTTTTTGACTGACCAAACATGACTAAGTATCTGGATGGGAAAACAAGCTCTCAGACTTCTGAATGTACTTGGGTGTTCAGAAATTCTGTGAGTGCACTGTCAAACTCCTTGTCACTGTCTGGTTGGTCAGGCTTGGTCAATAGTGTATGTAGTGCCAGGCTGCCCAGTGGAGTGACACTGTGACCCTGTGGAGTGACACTGTGCCCCTGTGGCGTGTCATTGTGACCATGTGAAGTGACATTGAGACCCTGTGGCTTGTCATTGTGGCCCTGTGGAGTGACACTGTGCCCCTGTGGCGTGTCATTGTGACCCTGTGGAGTGACATTGTGACCCTGTGGCTTGTCATTGTGACCCAGTGGCGTGACACTTTGGCCCTGTGGTGTGACACTTTGGCCCTGTGGTATGACACTGTGGCCCTGTGGTGTGACACTGTGGCCCTGTGCCGTGACACTGTGACCCTGTGGCGTGTCATTGTGGCCCTGTGCCGTGACACTGTGGCCCTGTGGTGTGACACTTTGGCCCTGTGGTGTGACACTGTGGCCCTGTGCCGTGACACTGTGGCCCTGTGGCGTGTCATTGTGGCCCTGTGCCATGACACTGTGGCCCTGTGCCGTGACACTGTGGCCCTGTTGTGTGACACTGTGGCCCTGTGCCGTGACACTGTGGCCCTGTTGTGGAGCTGCAGAGTGGAATCTGGCATACCAGTCAGGATCTTCTCTCTGGAAGCTGTGCATGAGTTGGATGGCGGCGTGCAGCTCTGCTCCCTCTTGGCTGGTCTGGGCATACCTGCCCTCCTCCAGCTCGTGAGCCCTGAGACTTGACTCGGCCGAGTTCTGCCTGAGCCCATGGAGCCTGAAGAACAACTGGTCCATGTGCCTCATCAGGCAGAACACGGCGCTAACGCAGAGCGGTGGAGGCACGTGGTCTCGGGATGAGTAATCCAGATGAGCCACAGCGTACTTGTCCGAGGGGGACGGGAGGTGCTCCCTGTCAGCCAGGATGAGTGGCAGGGCGTGGCCTAAGACATCATCGGGGCCTGGAGCTTGCCAGTGGGTTCGGGTGCCCTTGGAGCAGAGGACAATGACCTTGTTGACCCCATGCAGGACATTAGCGAGCCACATATTCAGCCCTGAGGAGCAACCAAATAAAACAAAGAAAACAGGTGACAAAGCTGTGCATTTTTGTAGCAATTAAGAAAAGGCTTTTATATTACTTTTCACACTATGAACATCTTAACTATGAAAATGGGCTGAAAATGTCATTTAGCCGTGAAAAGAAAATTCACTGTGTTTTCACCCTTATTTCATGGCACATAGTTATAGCCAAGTCATTTTCAAGGTGTATTCACCAGTGGTCTCCAAGGCCACATTCCTGGTGGTATATGGGTAGAGGCTAATTTAGAAGTATATGGGAGTAAAGGTTACAAGGACACCATACAGTACCTCTATGGGGGCTGGCGGTCCCTACTGGTAATTGAATTAGCCATCCCTCAAGGCTGGAGCTAATTGCCACCCTAGATATTCACAGGTTTTTTTTCACGGTCTCTTTAGTGACCTGAAGATGTCCTTATCAGGTCAGAGAGGCAATTATTTTCACGGTGAATTAACTTTAAAATGCACTGTGGAATCACAGTGCCTTTTTAGAATCATGGCGACACGTTCATAGTGGCACTGGATGAAAATGGATGTTTTTCCCTAGCGATATGACAGTTAACGGTTAAATGCTGGCGATTTTTGTAGCACGAAAAGACTTCTACTATATCACTTTTCAGTTTTCACTGAATGAAAAGGGGGGTGTTTTCCCTAGAGATTTATGGCAGTTAACAGTTAAATGCCGCACATATTTGTAGCCCAAAATGGCTTTTATATCACTTTTCACTAGATGAAAATGGCTGTGTTTTACCTAGAGATTTATGGCAGTTAATGGTTAAATGCCTTTGACAGGCATCTCAGCCGCGGCATAGATTGTTGACTATTAGAGAAGTCCCCCACATATGGCTGGATTGCTAGGGTAGTACAGCGCTGATAGGTTCAACCAAAGGCCTGAGTTCGAATCCCGGCCATCACATATTTACATCAATATCATTTTAATGAATAATTAGCTGAGGAAAGTCCTGCTAGTATCCATGTCAGGCCCTTTAAACTGGTGAGGTACATGGCGATCGATCTTATAGCGCCTTTGCCTTTGAGAATGATCCTGCTAAGATCAAAACCGTCAGGCCCTCTAACTTTTGAGATTGATTTACTTCAGGTCATTTTAGTAAGCGAGCAGTTTGCAACATTTTTTTTTGTATTTACTTCTTGGTGAGGTACATGTTTGCATTTTAGTCAGTGAGCAGTTTGCAACATTTTTGAATAACTTATGAATAGTTTGATATTGAGTACAGCTGCATAGCCAAATTCTAAGTGCAAAACAGATTTTATTTAATCAACGGCCATTCCCTCCTCTGGTGGGTGAAGAGGGCGCCCTCTAGAGGCAGCAAGAGGACAGTGATGAGCTACCTGTCCGCTGAATGTCCATCCAGCACCATGCAGGGAAGATGACATCACACATGCATTGCTCTTGCAGGAAGATGGCTAGTTTCTCCACAGCATTGTCATGCAGGGGATGATCACCGTGGGTGGGTAATAGCAAGACTGTGATTCTTTGCATCAGGTGAAATACATCCGTCTTCTTTGTACTCTCTGCAAAATATCCACAGACAATTATTGAGCAGTTTAATTATGCAATGCACAGGGTTCTCTCCTGGTTTGGACCAGTTACGTGGAGGTGGAGGATGGGGTGGAGGTGGTGGATAGGATAGGATGGGATGGGATGGGATGGGATGGGTTTGGTTTGGTTGGGATGGGATGGGATATGGATTGGGTTGGGTTGGGATGGGATGGGGTGGGATGGGATGGGATGGGATTGGTTGGGTTGGGTTTGGTTGGGATGGGATGGGATATGGATTGGGATGGGATGGGATGGGTTGGGATGGGATGGGATGAGTTGGGATGGGATGGGATGGGATGGGATGGGTTGGGATGGGATGAGTTGGGTGGGATGGGATGGGATGGGGTGGGATGGGATGGGATAGGATGGGATGGGGATGGGTTGGGATGGGATGAGTTGGGTGGGATGAGATGGGATGGGGTGGGATGGGATGGGATGGGATGGGTTGGGATGGGATGAGTTGGGATGGGATGGGATGGGATGGGAAGGGATGAGTTGGGATGGGATGGGTTTGGTTGGGATGGGATGGATTGGGTGGGATGGGTTGGGTTGGGTGGGATTGATTGGGATGGGATGGGTTGGGTTGGGTGGGATGGGTTGGGTTGGGTGGGATTGATTGGGATGGGATGGGTTGGGTTGGGTTTGGTTGGGATGGGATGGGCAGGTGGGATTGGTTGGGATTGGTTGGGATTGGTTGGGTTGGGATGGGATGGGATGGGTTTGGGTGGGATTAGTTGGGATTGGTTGGGTTGGGTTTGGTTGGGATGGGATGGGATGGGATGGGATGGGATGAGTTGGATGGGATGGGATGGGGTGGGATGGGATGGGGATGGGTTGGGATGGGATGAGTTGGGTGGGATGGGATGGGATGGGGTGGGATGGGATGGGATGGGATGGTTGGGATGGGATATGGGATGGGGTGGGTTGGGATGAGATGGGATGGGATGGGATGGGTTGGGATGGGATGAGTTGGGTGGGATGGGATGGGTTGGGATGGGATGAGTTGGGATGGGATGGGATGGGATGGGATGGGATGAGTTGGGATGGGATGGGTTTGGTTGGGATGGGATGGGTTGGGTTGGGTGGGATTGATTGGGATGGGATGGGTTGGGTTGGGTTTGGTTGGGATGGGATGGGCAGGTGGGATTGGTTGGGATTGGTTGGGATTGGTTGGGTTGGGATGGGATGGGATGGGTTTGGGTGGGATTAGTTGGGATTGGTTGGGTTGGGTTGGGTTGGGATGGGATGGGATGGGATGGGATGGGATGGGATATGGGATGGGTTTGGGTGGGATTAGTTGGGATTGGTTGGGTTGGGTATGGTTGGGATGGGATGGGATGGGATGGGATGGGATGGGTTTGGGTGGGATGGGATGGGATGGGATGGGATGGGATGGGATGGGATGGGATGGGATATGGGATGGGTTTGGGTGGGATAATTAGTTGGGATTGGTTGGGTTGGGTATGGTTGGGATGGGATGGGATGGGATGGGATGGGATGGGATGGGATGGGTTTGGGTGGGATGGGATGGGATGGGATGGGTTTGGTTGGGATGGGATTCTTTTCGTCTAGAGCCTGAGCCGGAGCTCAAAGATGTGGTTTTGAGAAGGCCAAGTAATTACTATGATGAGTGCCCTCATCGGTGCTTGGAACCCCAAAGAAAGCCACTTTCTACGTACCTTCTTGTGAGCATTCAAGGTTGCTAGTGGCCTCTAAGTCAGACATCTGCCATTGATTGGAACATTCTGAAGGCATCTGCCATTGGTTGGAACATTCTGAAGGCATCTGCCATTGGTAGGAACATTCTGAGGACATCTGCCATTGGTTGGAACATTCTGAGGGAATTTGCATCTGCTGGACATCGCTCTGACTTCCTCCTTTAGGATACAGAAGAAGAAGAAGAGAAGACAAGAAACCTCAAAGAATGTCAAACCATCCACTGACAGGTTTGGAAACCTTTCGTTTTGAGGAAAGAAAATGAATCATGCTAACCATGACTATTCTTCCTTGCATTAACCAAGATTGCCGGCACCCATGTTTTACATGTTGATGATGGGGTATGATGACACTTCCACGGAGGGTTTGCCCTGCTCGACATGGGGGAGTAATAAACAGAATACTCAGAGCTTTGCCCGATGCCTGATGAGAACACTTCAGGTAGCTGTGTATGACTTGTTTTCCAATACAGGGTTCTGATGAGCTAACCTACTAGTCCAAGGCAAGGCTTTTCATCCTAAAGGATCGAGTGCTTAAAACAGGACCCCTAATTGCTGCTTGGCTTAACCGTCTGAGACTGAGCACATAATGGGGATCAGTCTAGATCTGCTCTTTGGTGTGACAGAGTTGAAACCAAACCCCGGCTGACAACCTTTATTGCCACAAAGTTCAGATATTTTACAATCTACCATTTTGTTCAGTGTCTATACGCAGACAGAAAATACTAAATCCGGATTGTACTGGTGGTGAGAAATTGTCCTGATGCAAAACAGATTTCAAGGTGACATTCGATGAAAGTATTAGTCAAATGCAACACAAAACATATTTCAAACAGGCAGCGAGTGATCAGAGACGAACCTGTCACATTAAATTTCCCTATTTTTTATTTCTCAGTGAAGTAGTTGTACTTTAATGTTTGCGCTGAATTAAGTTGCACCGCTAAAACTCCCCCACTCCGGCCTCCCTCATGGATTTCCACTACTCACCATCGGACCAGCATCTGACTGCCTTCCACAGTGTGTGAGGTGAGGCTTGCCGCCGTCTACGACAGATCACTAAGAGCAGCAACAGAGACACAGCCAGCCCCAGACTTGTGACACTCACAGTGACAAGAATCCCAGTGGAGACTGAACAAATAGACACAAACCAACAAACTCAAGGTCATTGAACAAACAGACACAAACCAAAAAACTCAAGGTCATTGAACAAATAGACACAAAACAACAAACTCAAGGTCATTGAACAAACAGACACAAACCAACAAACTCAAGGTTATTGAACAAATAGACACAAACCAACAAACTCAAGGTCATTGAACAAACAGACACAAACCAACAAACTCAAGGTCATTGAACAAACAGACACAAACCAACAAACTCAAGGTCATTGAACAAATAGACACAAAACAACAAACTCAAGGTCATTGAACAAATAGACACAAAACAACAAACTCAAGGTCATTGAACAAACAGACACAAACCAACAAACTCAAGGTCATTGAACAAACAGACACAAACCAACAAATGCAAGGTTATAGAACAGTAAGATTGTAATCACTGATTTGTGGGAAATCTGTACTTGTAAATAATACCTTGTGTATAACATTGTAATCTAAATCAACATGTTTGCATTCATTTTGAGTTTAAATTCATTTTGAGTTTGCATTCATTTAAGTACCAATAAATACAAAAAACTGTTGCAAACTGCTCACCGACTAAAATGACCTGCAAAACATCAATCTCAAAAGTTAGAGGGCCTGATGTTTCCATCCTAGCAGGACTTTTGTCAAAGGCTAGCAGGACCTTTCTCAAAGGCTAGCAGGGCCTTTCTCAAAGGCTAGCAGGACCTTTCTCAAAGGCTAGCAGGACCTTTCTCAAAGGCTAGCAGGACCTTTCTCAAAGGCTAGCAGGACCTTTCTCAAAGGCTAGCAGGACCTTTCTCAAAGTCTAGCAGGACCTTTCTCAAAGGCTAGCAGGACCTTTCTCAAAGGCTTGCAGGACCTTACTCAAAGGCTAGCAGGACCTTACTCAAAGGCTAGCAGGACCTTTCTCAAAGGCTAGCAGGACCTTTCTCAAAGGCTAGCAGGACCTCTCTCAAAGGCTAGCAGGGCCTTTCTCAAAGGCTAGCAGGACCTTTCTCAAAGGCTAGCTGGGCCTTTATCAAAGGCTAGCAGGGCCTTTCTCAAAGGCTAGCAGGACCTTTCTCAAAGGCAAAGCCTTTGAGAAAGGTCCTGCTCAAGCCTTGCAGAGATTGTAGCCTTAGGATAGCTCTCTCAGTCTCACCCTGGCAAGACATGTTTGAGGCATTGAACTGGTAACCCATGGCGCAGTCACATGTGAAGGAAGCCTGGCTGGTACTGTCTGATGAAGAGAGAGCTGGGTATGTGCAGGTACCATGGGGAGCACAGGATGCAGATAGGCACTCATCAACTGCAACAAGAGGCAGGATAAGGCAATAGGATTCATGGATGTAGTACATGGATGCAATCAGCTGTGCTGCAGTCTTGAATGGAGCATCTGGTAAATCTTGAAAATCCTGATAGAATAGATCACTGACTGACTAAATGACTCACTGACTCTTTGTCAGCCAGCCTGCCTGCCTGCCTGACTGATTGACTTACTGACTGACTGACTGATTGACTTACTGACTGACTAAATGACTCACTGACTCTCAGCCTGCCAGCCTGCCTGCCTGCCTGACTGATTGACTTACTGACTGAATGACTGACTGACTGACTGACTGACTGATGACTGAATGACTGACTCACTGATGACTGACTCACTGAATGACTGACTCGCTGAATGACTGACTGACTGACTCTCTGACTGACTCACTGACTTCTTGTCAACCAGCATGCCTGCCTGCCTGCCTGCCTGCCTGACTGACTGCAGATGACTGACTGCATGACTGACTGACTGACTGACTGACTGACTGACTGACTGACTGACTGACTGACTGACTGACTGACTGACTGACTGACTGACTGACTGACTGACAGACTGACTGACTGACTGACTGACTGACTGACTGACTGACTGACTGACTGACTGACTGACTGACTGACTGACTGACTGACTGACTGACTGACTGACTCACTGCCTTCTTGTCAACCAGCATGCCTGCCTGCCTGCCTGACTGACTTACTGACTGCATGACTGACTGCATGACTGACTGACTGACTGACTGACTGACATTGACTGCATGACCACCTGATTGATTGATCAATTGCTGCAGGGGTAGTAACTTAATGTCAACTCACCTATGCAAGATCTTCCATTGAAGAAAAAACCATGTGTGCAGTTACAGTGGTAGGTGGCTGGGGCTGTGACAATGCATGATCCAGGCTCACATGGGTTAGAGGTCACGTTGCCTGATGACACCTCACATGGGTTCACTGAAACAAACAGTCCGCATAGAACCCTCATCAGATGGACGGCAACAACATGGCACAAATGGTGCAGCATGCAATGGGGTCTTGTTCCCTGACTCAATCCCATAGCATTATTATTCTACATTCTACTTGTGACTCGAACTCGAATCTGAATCAAATCTCAATTCCAATGACTCACATTCCCAACACTAGGATAGACTGCAATTGCCCAGTAGCAAGTTCTACAGACATGTATTAGGGGAATTGGGGCATGGACTGATCAACCAACTGGATCTCAATGTATTACTTGACTACTTTAAGTGCAAACCGACCTAGTAATTTGAGGAAACTGCCAAAGTTGGCAAATGTTAATTTCATCAGTATTAGATTTAAAGGGGACTTAATTGTGACTCGACTTTTGTGATTTGTGACTTGGACTAAACCTGGATGACTTGGGATTCCATGACAGATGGTACTCAGATTTGGACTTAAATGCTTCTTTTTTTTCCCTGTGCACCAAACAGATCATTAGGAGAGATGCAGAGATCATTAGAAGCCGAACGAGAAAAGGTATAAGATCCTCCTTAATGAATGATTAGCATGAGTTTTATAATGGCTTTGATTCATGGGGAAAAAATTGGCAGATGAATTGCTAGGACTTACGGATACAGACATAACCCATCCTTATATAGCCTGGCTTGCACACGCAGACAAACTCATGTTCAAGTGCTTCACAAATCTCAAACGCACTACAGGGGTGGGCCACACACGGATTTTCTGTAAAAAGAAAGAAAACAAAACAAAAAGAATAGTTTTATATACAGCAAGATTTAATGAGTCTTAAGCTTCTTAAAGATAGTTGACCGCATCTTAGAGATTTGCAGTTTGGTCATTTAAGTAGGTAATTAAGCAGTTTTCAAATTGTTCACAAGTTCCTAGTCAGTTTGAAACATTTTTGTACATTACATAAAAATCTTAGCTGAAATGAGAGATAGCGAGCTTGTACTGACCAATAACGTTGACTATTGCTGACAAAGTGGTGCTGCAAGGCCTAGGGGAATTATTGTCTAGGAAGCACGAGTTTGGTGAGGGTGTGGGGTTGACCTGGGATCAAGACAAAAACAAATGAATGTGAGAGGTGGAGAGGGGAGATAGAGAAGGGAGAGGGGAGAGGGGAAAAGGGAGATCAGGGGAGGGCGAGAGGAGAGAGGAGGAGAAAGAAGAGAGAGGGAGAGGGAGAGGGAGAGGGAGAGGGAGAGGGAGAGGGAGAGGGAGAGGGAGAGGGAGAGGGAGAGGGAGAGGGAGAGGGAGAGGGAGAGGGAGAGGAAGAGATGGATATGGAGAGGGAGAGGGATATGGAGAGGGAGAGGGAGAGGGAGAGGGAGAGGGAGAGGGAGAGGGAGAGGGAGAGGGAGAGGGAGAGGGAGAGGGAGAGGGAGAGGGAGAGGGAGAGGGAGAGGGAGAGGGAGAGGGAGAGGGAGAGGGAGAGGGAGAGGGAGAGGGAGAGGGAGAGGGAGAGGGAGAGGGAGAGGGAGAGGGAGAGGGAGAGGGAGAGGGAGAGGGAGAGGGAGAGGGAGAGGGAGAGGGAGAGGGAGAGGGAGAGGGAGAGGGAGAGGGAGAGGGAGAGGGAGAGGGAGATGGAGAGGGAGATGGAGAGGGAGAGGGAGAGGAAGAGGGAGAGGGAGAGGGAGAGGGAGAGGGAGAGGGAGATGGAGAGGGAGAGGGAGAGGGGAGATCAGGGGAGGGCGAGAGGAGAGAGAGGGGAGAGAAGGGAGAGGCAGAGGCAAGAGGCAGAGGGCAGAGGCTGAGACAGAGAGGAGTTAGGTTCCTGGTTTATGTTTCTCAAGGAAAGTCACATCCGGTGCGTCTATGATGTACAAGGCTTTGGCCTGCTAATGGTCTTTGTGGGAGAGGTCTATTCAAGACAATCACTCACCATAACCACTCTCTGCCCAACATCAACCCCCTTGAAGTCTATCTTGATATAGGTGATGTTCCTCTCATAGGCAAATGTCTTGTGTTTGCTCCAATCATCCTGTAGGGTGATGAATGAAACAATCAGGCCTGATATCTGCAACCATCCTTCTTTAGTGCGCAGGATGTGATGAGCTGCTTTAGGTTCTTGCTTTCACAGCCAACTGTCATCTTCAATACAATAGATGTTGTGGTTAATATACACAGTTGCATATAATTATTTTGTTCAAGGTTTAAATCTTTACCTTTAGTTTGGCCTTTTGGTGTAGGCTAATTTTCTCTGAGCTACTGATTTTACAAGCTGTCCTTGTTACCTTTTGATTGGGATTATATTTTAACGTTTGGCAGATGTCTTTTGAGGACAGCCAAGCATCCTGGGTGATACATTGTGTTGGTTCTTCTCAGAACAACTCTTCTTAGAGACATGGTTCAGCCAGAAACCCACCAACTTCAAATATGATGAGGAGAGGGGAGGAATTCATGCCAGCTGACATCAAAGAACAGCAAGCTTACAAGTATATTTGGACGGAAGCCATCCAGTTTCAATAATTAGTGACTAGCTTTGGAAGGGCTGCAGTGATAAACAGCTGAAATGCAGAGCCCTGAGTTCTTGGCATGGGACTTACTGCGTGTATGTTGAGAACATCCTTGCCCCAATTACCGCGGGTGGCATTTTGGAGGGAGCTTACTGCCATCCGGTAGGAATTGAAACCACAGTCCTCTGGTCCAATCTCCATGACAATGGTCAGGTGTCGGTAGTGTGCGGACACTGTGAAAAACTGAGGTTTCCAGTGGGAACACAAGGCTGTGGTTTCAAGCCAAATGGGGAAAACATGAAATAGAATATTGTGATCCTTAGGTGTGGATAAAGGCTTCAGATTCATAAGGCAATCCTTTGATTGAAGATTTGAGTGAAGATTTGAGCGAAGATTTGAGCGAAGATTTGAGTGAAGATTTAAGTGAAGATTTAAGTGAAGATTTGAGTGAAGATATGAGTGAAGATTTAAGTGAAGATTTGATTGAGATTTAAAAACATTAGATTTGTCCAAGAATATATGGGGATTCAATTGAAGGTTTAAGGGGAGATTTCATTGTGGTCTCGACTGGAGATTTGATGGTAATTCAATGGGGTTTGAGAGGGAATATAAGAGTAAATTGAATGATAGTTTTTGTAAGGAATACATTACCTATGTCTGCTGGTGGCTCCCATGTTTCCTGCCTGCACGCACGTTCCTCAGGAACTGAGTAACAGGCTAGAAGGAAGAGTAGAAAAGCACTTAGTTAAACCTCAAAGAGCACTGATACATTCTGCAATAGGCTTTGGGTTCCAGTCAGTCAACTTAGTTAAACCTCAAAGAGCACTGATACATTCTGCAAGAGGCTTTGAGTTCCAGTCAGTCAACTTAGTTAAACCTCAAAGAGCACTGATACATTCTGCTATAGGCTTTGAGTTCCAGTCAGTCAACTTAGTTAAACCTCAAAGAGCACTGATACATTCTGCAATAGGCTTTGGGTTCCAGTCAGTCAACTTAGTTAAACCTCAAAGAGCACTGATACATTCTGCAATAGGCTTTGGGTTCCAGTCAGTCAACTTAGTTAAACCTCAAAGAGCACTGATACATTCTGCAATAGGCTTTGGGTTCCAGTCAGTCAACTTAGTTAAACCTCAAAGAGCACTGATACATTCTGCAATAGGCTTTGGGTTCCAGTCAGTCAACTTAGTTAAACCTCAAAGAGCACTGATACATTCTGCAATAGGCTTTGGGTTCCAGTCAGTCAACTTAGTTTAACCTCAAAGAGCACTGATACATTCTGCAATAGGCTTTGGGTTCCAGTCAGTCAACTTAGTTAAACCTCAAAGAGCACTGATACATTCTGCAATAGGCTTTGGGTTCCAGTCAGTCAACTTAGTTAAACCTCAAAGAGCACTGATACATTCTGCAATAGGCTTTGGGTTCCAGTCAGTCAACTTAGTTAAACCTCAAAGAGCACTGATACATTCTGCAATAGGCTTTGGGTTCCAGTCAGTCAACTTAGTTGAACCTCAAAGAGCACTGATACATTCTGCAATAGGCTTTGGGTTCCAGTCAGTCAACTTAGTTAAACCTTAAAGACCACTGATACATTCTGCAATAGCTAGGCTCTGAGTTCCAGTCAGTCAACTTAGTTAAACCTCAAAGAGCACTGATACATTCTGCTATAGGCTTTGGGTTCCAGTCAGTCAACTTATTTAGACCTCAAAGAGCACTGATACATTCTGCAAGAGGCTTTGGGTTCCAGTCAGTCAACTTAGTTAAACCTCAAAGAGCACTGATACATTCTGCTATAGGCTTTGAGTTCAAGTCAGTCAACTTAGTTAGACCTCAAAGAGCACTGATACATTCTGCAAGAGGCTTTGGGTTCCAGTTAGTCAACTTAGTTAGACCTCAAAGAGCACTGATACATTCTGCTATAGGCTTTGAGTTCCAGTCAGTCAATTTAGTTAGACCTCAACGAGCACTGATACATTCTGCAATAGCTAGGCTCTGGGTTCCAGTCAGTCAACTTAGTTAAACCTCAAAGAACACTGATACATTCTGCAAGAGGCTTTGGGTTCCAGTCAGTCAACTTAGTTAGACCTCAAAGAGCACTGATACATTCTGCAAGAGGCTTTGGGTTCCAGTCAGTTAACTTAGTTAGACCTCAAAGAGCACTGATACATTCTGCAAGAGGCTTTGGGTTCCAGTCAGTCAACTTAGTTAAACCTCAAAGAGCACTGATACATTCTGCAATAGGCTTTGGGTTCCAGTCAGTCAACTTAGTTAGACCTCAAAGAGCACTGATACATTCTGCAAGAGGCTTTGGGTTCCAGTCAGTCAACTTAGTTAGACCTCAAAGAGCACTGATACATTCTGCAAGAGGCTTTGGGTTCCAGTCAGTTAACTTAGTTAGACCTCAAAGAGCACTGATACATTCTGCAAGAGGCTTTGGGTTCCAGTTAGTCAACTTAGTTAGACCTCAAAGAGCACTGATACATTCTGCTATAGGCTTTGAGTTCCAGTCAGTCAATTTAGTTAGACCTCAACGAGCACTGATACATTCTGCAATAGCTAGGCTCTGGGTTCCAGTCAGTCAACTTAGTTAAACCTCAAAGAACACTGATACATTCTGCAAGAGGCTTTGGGTTCCAGTCAGTCAACTTAGTTAGACCTCAAAGAGCACTGATACATTCTGCAAGAGGCTTTGGGTTCCAGTCAGTTAACTTAGTTAGACCTCAAAGAGCACTGATACATTCTGCAAGAGGCTTTGGGTTCCAGTCAGTCAACTTAGTTAAACCTCAAAGAGCACTGATACATTCTGCAATAGGCTTTGGGTTCCAGTCAGTCAACTTAGTTAGACCTCAAAGAGCACTGATACATTCTGCAAGAGGCTTTGGGTTCCAGTCAGTCAACTTAGTTAGACCTCAAAGAGCACTGATACATTCTGCAAGAGGCTTTGGGTTCCAGTCAGTTAACTTAGTTAGACCTCAAAGAGCACTGATACATTCTGCAAGAGGCTTTGGGTTCCAGTCAGTCAACTTAGTTAAACCTCAAAGAGCACTGATACATTCTGCAATAGGCTTTGGGTTCCAGTCAGTCAACTTAGTTAGACCTCAAAGAGCACTGATACATTCTGCAAGAGGCTTTGGGTTCCAGTCAGTCAACTTAGTTAAACCTCAAAGAGCACTGATACATTCTGCAATAGGCTCTGAGTTCCAGTCAGTCAACTTAGTTAGACCTCAAAGAGCACTGATACATTCTGCAAGAGGCTTTGGGTTCCAGTCAGTCAATAATTATAGTTCAAGGCCCTATACAACATTGCTAAAGGTCAAAAGATTGCCACAGTTTGTGTGTTAAACCATTAAACATCCCAAAAAGGTTTTAGCTCAAATGGTGATCTGAGAAAGTAGAAAAAGGTAAAAAGAAAACTTCACAGTTTTTGCACCATTCTGTAGTGTAAGAAACAGTTTATTACTTGCGAGTAATAAACTATTTGTCGATGTTTGAGTGAAGATTTCTCGAGAAGTACAGCATCCAAGACCGTAAGATTTCAACATGAGGATTATATCATGACCATCTACAAACTATGCAAATTAGAAGGAAATCTGTGGACATTGATGTTTTCCGATCTTCCCAATGTTGTATTGGGCCTCATGATCATCACTGTCTGGCATCTGATTAGCCTCCCATATAATTATACACAAGAGTATTGCATGTGCCTCTTTGACCGTGCAGCGTGTTTGGTTACCAAACCGCGCTGTACAGCCTCAGAGAAATGCCATCTGCACACTGCACTTACAGCGAACGGATACCCAACCCCCTTCATCTGTCGCTCTTCGAGACCCAAGGTGAGCACCGATATGGAGCGGGTTGAGTACAAGTCCTTCGCTGTACTCCCCTTCATGGACGGCGTCTCCGGACAGTTGAGGAGAATCCTCGAGGGACACGGTATCCATACCGTGTTTCGTTCCTCAACCACCTTGAGGAACCAACTCGTCCACCCCAAGGACCCTGTCCCCCCAGGAAGACGCAGAGGTGTCGTCTACGAGATTCCGTGTAGCGAGTGCAACCAGGTCTACATCGGCGAAACCGGCCGGCCCATCGGTGAGAGAATCAAGGAGCATCAACGTGATTTGAGACTCTCCCGTGTGGACGGATCGGCGGTAGCCGAGCACGCTTGGGGAGCTGGTCACCGCCCCAATTGGGACGATGTACTGTGTATTGACCGAGAACAACATTGGTACACCAGGCGTGTCAAGGAGGCCATCCACATCCGACTTTGCCGAAACAACATCAATCGAGACAGCGGCATTGACATCCCCGGTTTCTGGCTCCCCACCATCAGACGCCACGACCGCCGTCCCACCACGGACGGGGCCGCTAGTGGACGCCAGAATCGCGTGACAAACCGCACGATCACCACTACGACGTCCGCAAACCGGTACACAGCAACCAGCGAAGCGGACATAAACAGACACCGCAGCACGCATTCTTCAGTTGCCTGATGAAGGTTAGCAGTTAGCAACCGAAACGTCGCCACCAGCAACGATACATCACGTGACTTTGATCACCCTTTCCACTTATCTGCACCACCGCGATGAACAACCCCTTCATTTCTAGTATTGAATGTGTTCTGCATAATGTATTATGATGTGCTCATGGTCATTGGCCCATGGAGCTTGGCTGTAATACATTAAATGACTTCCTCTGATGACAGTAGAATGGAATTGAAGACATTCTGGCACCATTTATCATCGTTCATTAAGCGTTATTAAAACTCTTGTGATATGGGTCCTTTATTAATACAAGGAAGCTAGCATTGACAAGAATCTGCTGATTATATACTGTACATGTAATTGCCCCAATGCAATGAGTGATAGGATTTGACTAGCAGGAAGGGACCCAGCCATACTCACATGGAGATCTGTAACGGTACTTGACTACATTGTCCCTTGGGTGGGCAATGGAGGTATCCGTGACTGGGAGTGTCCGCAGTGTGTACTCATACAGCATGCCGGGTTGCTGGCCACGAAAGCAGTCAAAGAAGAACTGCATCTGTACAATGGTGAATTCAGGGATGTACAATAAGTGACCGACAAAGTCATTTCCTGAAAATCACTGAAGTCCAATAAATTGTGCGACTGTGAGTGAGCGCTTACGCGACCGAAAGATTCACGGCAGGGGTGCAGGCACCCTTCAGTTTTTAGGGTTTTAACAGATAAAAAGTGCAGTTTGAGATACCTGTTTGACATTCAAAAAAAAAAAAAAAAAGAAGAAGAAGAAATTACATAATAAAAACCTCACGCCATTTCTGGAAATCCAGAATTTTCCGGAAGTCTTAGATCCCTGTGAATTGTCATATGAGTTATGGCTGTGTCTAAGGCTGAGGCTGTGTGATTGGAACACAGAAAGTTAGTGACAATACACTGCCAGAGTACAGTATGTCTGGTCTTGTTATGGATCTGCAGGCCTCATACTGTGAACCTTTCATCGAAGGAGGCAAATGATTTCAAAATTGAAATCTGCTGAATGCTGGGATTCATGGAAGTATCCTTAGGGAAAATACCAGACCAGATTGAAAATAACAGTGTGCTCCTACTTGACAGGCTACCCAGTCATAAATACCCCACATCCATGTAAACATTACCCCCTAAGAGGCCCACCACGGTGGTCTCTAAGATTGATAAAATCCATTGACCCCACCCAGCCATAAGTCAAGTTCAAGCCCAGCATGTTCTCATAACCATGTCTTTATTCATAACTAGATGTCATATAACTAGCATCCGGGTTGCCCCATTCCCCTGCTGGGAAATTTATGAAAAACCAAACCAGCAATAAGTCCGTTGCCTGATAGACCCTTGGATGATGTTATGTTATACCATCAGCAGTCAGGGTAGACTGCTGTGGTCTTGTTTTGAAAAGGTTTGGAACGGATTGATTCCACATTTATACCGAGTTGAAATTAGAATGGATTGATTCCACATTTACTGGGTAAAAAAAATAGGATCATGTCATTTTCATATTGCTTGTCCTTTGAACTAATAAGGGCTTGCTAAAGGCTTGGGGCTATCAAGTGGAGTTAGGATTAGCTTGCATTGGGGATTGGGACTAGCTAGGGACTAGAGGGGTGGAGTTAGGGCTTAGCTTGGGGATTGAGGGGTTGGGCTAGGGGTAGCTTGGGGATTAAGGCTAGCTAGGGACTAGAGGGTTGGGGTAGCCGCTAGGGGCTAGGTATCATTGACATAATTTTTATAGGGGCTAGGACCTATCTAGGGGCCATAGTGGAGTGTGGCATGGAGCATTGGAGCTAGGGGGTAACCTTGGAGTTACATATGTAGCAAGGGGTTTGCTAATAATTAAGCGGCTAGAGATGAGGGTCATGGAAAAGGATCTTAGGACCAGGGTTCATCAGGAGCAAGAGAGGAGGCAAAGGAGAGACAGCCAACATGCCATTATATATAAGGCCACAAAATCAACTCTTTTCATCATGGAATCCCACAGCAATTGCACTCACACTCTCATTGTTGGGACCAAGCAAGGCATCGGATGTTAGCGGAGGTACAAAGCGATAGGCACGGCAGAACAACTGTCTGAAGTCCAAGCTGAAGTCTGGGCTCAGACCCTCCATAGAGAACAGCACGCCACTGACTTTGCCTGTCGCTGGAGTTAATATGACAAGAGACAAGGGATAGGGTCAGTAAAATGACAAACATGCTATGATCTGGATTACGCTGAAGAGTGACTTGAAGCTTAACCCTGAAAATAAACCACACGTGTCTTGCTGCTTGAGTAAAGCTGACTCGAATGAATGATAGGGCCTACAGTCCAAAAAATTGCAACTTGGCAAACCATCTGTGGAAAATGCCAATGATTTCATTCACACTGTGTAAGATTTCAAGGTTTGCATGGTTGAAGCACTAAGTGGAACATTTGCGGAGACAAAATGGAAGTCATCATTCAGGAGATGCCGTAAACGGCTCTGAAAAGAGCCGCTACATTGTATCTCAACAGTTCAGGCAGTGTGTACTGGTACTCTGGCTGAGTTACCGGTTCTATTCAGAGCCACAGTCCATCCAAAAAGAGATGACTTACATGGTGACAACCTAAACTTTCTAAAGTGAGAATAAATGGTTCACTCAAGTGTGCATTCAGGGCTTGTGTGGCTATTCATGATGGAAGTAGCAGGGCAAGACCATGTACAAATAATCTCTCTTTTTGTGATTCTGAGTAGAACGGGGACTCAATGTTTTGAGAAAAAGTATATTCTGTCTATCGTCAGGTTAATCGTACATGATATGAACCCAAACTATTCTTTACAACAAAAGCCGTTCAAATACAGCTCGACACAGCACTATATAGCCTCTGTATTTACAAATGAACTGCCTTATATCTGTCATTAAAAAAAACCCAATAATTTGCAGAATCGCCCAAAACAAGGCTGAAAAGCCACTCAAGGTTAAGGGCTATAGAAAGAAGGAGATAGAGAGGGACTCAGGAAGAATGGAGATAGGATTAACATTCCTTTTAAAAAGGGCAAGATCATAAGCAGGAAAGGTCCAGCTAAGATCCAAATGTGCTCTGTTTAATTAAATTTTGTCCTTGATTTTCCATTTCATCTGATGTAAAACATGTCTGGGTTAATCATTCATCACCACAGGACTGAGAAGCAACCACTATTGTGTGCATGTAAACTACATTGTACCTCGGTGTCCCAGCTGAAAAGTCATGTTGATGGCACCGTAGAACCCTGCCCAGCTCCCATAGTCAGCGTTGGAATACTTGAACTCAGTCCTGTAGTAGCTCAATTGGACATTCTGCACTGCTGGGGGATATCTGGCCTCATCATCTGAGTCTGGCAGTGCGGCCAGAGGGTTCTGACAGTATTTCACCCCTGGATAAGTATATGATTTCAAAGAAATGAGAATTCCAGTTTTCATTCGACTGATTATGAACCTCCTTGCAAGTGCAACTTTCAACTCATATCTGCCTGACTGGTCACAGCACATAAACAGTGTTCCTACGTAATAAGCCCCTATCACACTGAGCAAAAACTGAGCATTACAAGAGAAATTACAGCTTTTCCAAAAACTAAAACCCAAACAAACTATAGGCCTACATGTATGTCATTGGAAAGAGTATGAAATTTACTTTATTATGATACAAAAAAATCTAAAATATTATAAACCATATCAACAGAACAGTGAATGGGATAACACCATCAATTTCAAAAACCTAAAAATAGACCACGGAATTTCACGTAGTTTGGCGTTTGTAGCTTTTCTGCGTGCTACAGGAAATCCCGTAACTCGGCAGATATAGGTTCAAGCAATTTATTTTAAAAACAATTTGTCGTGAAAGGCAAGAGTAACTATTAAAACCTACAATCCTTCCAGATACAGTTCACTTGTAGTTGAAAGCAATTTACCGGTTGGTAGAGAAATTCAAATGCACCGTTAGTCCACATTGAGGATTAATGCAACAGGCTGAAACATCTGCGCTAAGTGGCAGGTGTTGTGAGCTGAACCACCCACCACTAGCCTGGGATAGTACATGTATTTCTATGTTTCTATAATAAACAAGAATATAATGTAGCTACGTGCTGAGCATATGACCATGGGTGGCAGAATCAGGAGTGGAGTGCCTTTCATTTCAATCACTTTTGTTTATGGTATTAAAAATTATGTGTAAAAAAACAAGAAATGGATGAATGAACGAATGAACAAATGGATGAATACACAAATGAACAAATTGATAAATGAATGAACAATAAATAAAGATGCTTCTGCATGAATCACCCCATTACTATTATATATACATGTATATATAAATATTGGACAGGCATGGTCCTAACTTTGGCCTAGCACAAACAGGAAAGCAAAGTCAAGGCAGACACATGTAGACACGTGGCAAATGCAAGAGAAAAGCATGTAGTTTATGGACTGTGTCTGGTTATAGCTCTTTACAAGTGGAGGCACAGCGGTGAAAGGAGAACAAGTTTACACAGAGAATCCAATGGTACCTTGGTCAGTGACACCAAATTCAACAGCCACAAACTCACTGCTCTGGATTCTTCCACTGCTGGTCTGTAAATCAGAATCAGAAGCACATGTCATTCATCAATCATTTATTTCTTATAAACCTCCCACTCTGAGGAGGGGGAAAGATCAAAGAGAAGGGCAAGGAGTAGGGTAGGGATTAGTGACAAGATCAAAGGGAGAAGTGTGAAGGACTGAACACAAAAGAAGGATTATCAAAAAGCTGCATGGTGTTAGTCATTACCCTCCTGGATGTTGAGACCATGTGGTTGAATAGTCCGAAGACGCTTCATCCACATTTTCTCACGGCTAAGACAGACAGCATTACTACGGTGACCAAGTGATTCTATGCCCAGTACACTCATATTTGATATCGAATGATCAGGGAGATTGAAGTGATACCCAATAGGGGTGTCCATTTTACCGGTTTTGATAGTAGACCTATGGCCATAGATCCGTTTTTTGAGGGTCTATCACGTGCACTACCTCAAACATCATATACCTCATCTCTTGTAGAGTTTGTAATATTCAGTATGTTGGCGAGACCAAAATGCTGAAAATTGATTAGGCAATGATTAGATTGTTTATAAGAAGCAGACAATTCTAGGCGATTTTGAAGTTGGCACAAGAAGGAACAAGTGGAATACATACATGCATGTACATGTACATTTCTACTACTAGTTACATAGAACCCTGTACAGATACTGTAATTATTAACAAACATCTATGAATAGACCAGGTTCCACATAGATGTTCTTGCATGACGACAAAAGTACAGTACACTCTCTTTCCATCTCACAGTACGGTATACTCTTATTACAGCCAAAAAAGAAACAAAAAATCCTTGGGCTATGCTCTTCAAAGTGAAAGTTACAGAGAAACATACACCATTCTTGTTATTGAATACAATCAATGCATTCCGGAGTCAAATCTGAACTCTTTATTAAGGGAGGCCTTGGAGAAAAATTGGTATTTTTTATTGTTCAGTGTTGTTTCTATATGAGCATTTTCAATGCATGGGTGAACCGGATTTTACAAGCCTGGTACAACTGGGTTTTTTTTTAGTTGTTTTTTTTTATAATAATTTGCTCATTTTGTCGAGAAAAATCCTCATCTTTTCATACATGTGTACATGTACAATGTAATTTGAATGAAATCTAGTACATGAATATCCAGTTTGTATTAAAACTCTAAACATTATTTTCAAACAAACAAAGGAATTGACAACAGGGTGGGAATTGTGTAATCAATTTGTGGAAATAGAAAACAGCAAAGCAAATATTGACTGAGTTGGGAATTAAATGTAGCTTGCTAATTTCACAAATAAATAAAATGATGATATCAGCTGAGGAAAAATGGTCAACTCCAACAACACATCAGTATTGATTTACAAACAATTGGAGTGAGTAATAGAATGGAGTACAGACCTTTCATGAAGACTTTTGGTTGTCAGAAAACAAACCTTGTGACAAACTGGGAAAAGGACTGCCATTAACATTATACCATGTGCGATGTTTGGTCATGTGTACAGTGTGAAAACATAACACCACAATGCACCAGCCATGACCTAAAACCACAATCTGCATATGTACTGTACCTTTCAGGGTGGGGTAGAAACACAGGAACAATGAACTTTAGGCCACACATTCACACACAACCATAAAGGCATTCCAACAGTTTCTGCCTACAGTTCAAACATGGACCTGTCTGTGTTTATATGAAAGTACATACATGTACAGTACGTGTACAGTAGACTCCATGGCCAGGGAATGATATGTCAGGTTTTGCTAACAATCATGGATGATGTCTTCACTGCTTTGAAACCAGGATTTTCCTGGAGAGATTTCAGCTTTCGTTAGGCTTGTCTTTTGACCCAAGTCAAGTTACTCAACAACCCTCCATGTACTAATAAGCACTGTATGCTTAGTGCATGCAATTTGGCAAATGCACTGAGCTTACACTGGTACTATCTGCGCATCAGGTTATTAGGGCAAACCCTCACTGAGATACAGGTGTTGATTTGATTACATGCAGTAAAGCAATTAGGTGATTTTTCTGGTCCATCATGGCTGCTCAATCGCAATTTATACTAATAGTAGCTTGTTACTGAAAGGTAGACTTTGTCATACTAGTCAATGTATAGCATTCTCACATAATCTATTCATGGCATGACCAGGTCAACAATGCCTCTTCTTAATCAGATTTGAATGCATGTGATGTGCAAACAACCAGTTTCAGTTCTGATAAGTATTGTCCTATCATGCGTTTTGTCATTACATTTTTTATCTTTATTTTAGGGGGGGGGGGGTTAGTACTGTAGTACAATCATACATGTACCGTATGTGAGAAACTGAGAATGGTTGAAGGTCGGCTACTTTCTGCAGGTGGCTATAGTTAATGTTTGATTTGTTTTAGTTGTGGGATAAGTCCCTTGGGTGAAGAGTTGTGTTTTTATCTTTGTCTAGTGATTTGAAGTTTTCAAAAGCTTTGCTTTGGTCCTCAGATTTGAGAAAGGTCAGTAGAATGTCACACCCGAGCAAAATTAATTAGCCACAATCTGAATGCTGCCACTTTCAAGAACAACTCATGGGTGAACCCTGTAAAGAAACTAGCCTGAACCACTCCTTTGCGAACCTACTTTGTAAAAATGTGTCATGAATCATGAAGTGCGTGTTTTAAAAGCAACAGCATGGACAATCAAATCCAAGCCAAGCAAGATTTAGTCCAATGCCCTACCCTCAAATGTCATTGACTCAACAGATGTTGGTTATTTCCCTTTAGCCAAGCTTTAGCCAAACAATTGCAATAGGCCTTTTTGGGCCAAAATGGAGCAGCACAGCACATGCAATAGTCAGCCAATTCCTTCTGTTCCTTCCTGAAAGGGATGCTCATTATAAAGCCAATGCAAATTTAGATAAGCCCGCGGGCAAAATGCATCTTTGCTGCTTCGGTGGAGGCTAACCTCAAAGGATTTCATGCCACCTTTTGAACAAAAAATCCAAATCCAACTAAATCCCTGAGAGAGTGGATGGTCATCTAAAAATGCAGCTAATATTATACAGCTGAATAGAAATGGCCTTAGGGCAACACTACAGTAAACACATACAAATGCGAGTGATAGCTGATGCAGTGGCGGATAGGAAAATGGTTACACTACACAAGGAATAAATAATTCAAAGCGGATGATTCCACATAAATCTATGATGATATACCGTACATACACATTGAGAGCAAGGCTACATCTGTCTCAAGTAGGCTCTTTGCTATTCCCAGAAGGCCGGATGTAGCATCTTAAAGATCCCTAGCCCAAGAACAGTAAAGAAATAAAATGTCCACAGAGCAAGTCTATCTTTACTTCTGTGTTGCACTTATCCTGAAGCATAATGGAAACCATCCCTTTGGAAAACTCAAATTGTTTTATGCATGGTGATTGTGGAGAATTTTGTTTCCATTTCGAACAAAAGCCAATCTCTTTTTATGAATATTACAGTGAAATTAACTCTGCTTGAAGGAATGGTTTGGTTTTGAGATTTTTTGTGAAAATACTGTTTACAAAAAATGGAAAAAAGGACACCATTTCACCTACTGAGGTACTGTAATTGATTCCACAGGTTTGTTATGTTATTCGTGAAATGCAAATCTACAAATTGAAATGCTTATTGGGCAAATTGTGATTGTGTCCGGGTAAAAGACCAAAGATATTCACTAGAATCAACGTTGTGTCAAAATGAGATTTCAAAAGATTCACATACCACTCTCTGGTTACATATTTCAGGCTGGGATTTTTCTATTCCTTTGTTCCCTAAAATTATTTTTTCACTCAGAAAGTGCGATGGCGCATTACACAGATTGGGAATGACAACAGCACCAAGGCCACCACAGGCATTGTGCCTATGGCAACGGAATAGAGTGCAATAGGAGTGTATTCATTCAATCATGGGTCACGATTTGAAAAGCAGTGAAGCCAAAGAACCCATGCAGACTGTATACAAATGCAACGTTCATACCACCGAGTACAGACCACAAATTAGAGTATAGACCAGACCACAATTGCTATCATTTGGATAGTGATTCAAACTTAATTTTTTGGTGTATGGATCGTACACAATAATCATTAGTGCAATTTGAATCGCGATGTGGACTCCACCATTAGGGCAACTTTTATGAGAGTACACTCCCCCGCAAAATGTATACTTTTTATCCCACACTGCACTGCTCATGCTCAGAGTCTACCTACCAGGCCATCCTTTGACCACAATTGCTACCTACAACCAGGTCAGGATGTTTTGCATCACAATTTGTTGGCATGTGTGAATGAGAACCGCACCCCCCCCAAAAAAGAAAGAAAAAAGTTTTGGAATCTTAATTCAAATCTCAATTATTTCAAGTATGAACAAGCCTAATGTGAAGAGTCACACTTTAACATTGACAGACACAGGGGAGGGGATTAATGTGTTGTTGTCAGTTCTGTAAATAATCTACATTCATGTCAGATCTAAATGTTTCATCTCAATTATGTCAACGCAACTGAGAGAACTAAGAAATGGTTGTTGTTAATAATGCTAATTTTTAAGGAACCATTACCTCACTCTTGTCAACTCCTCTGGTAACTGGGCGGAGGGCTTTTACAGAATAGGACCCTAAGATGTTAAGCCTCTTATAGAGTAGTTGAGTACTTCATGGTAGCCTGACATGATCTCAAGTGTCTCAGTGTCCCTTGGTCTACTCACTTCATAAGGGAACAGCTTCTGCCCATGCCTCTCCTCACAGGCAGACCAGTTCCAAGAAACCAAATTCTCACTCATTTTTTTTCATGAGTGACTGGGCACATAGAAAAGAGAATGGTTCCTCAATTGTGAGTCAGTTTTTACTGAATGCACCTATTTAATTCAGGCATGGATTGCACTCTGGCAATCTGCCAGTTTCCTCCCCAAAAGAAGACTGTTTTATGCATAAAACATTTTTTTTAAATAAAAAACCTTACAAATTCAGACTGTTGCCCTGACCTACTGATCCTAGCACCTAGTTAGGGACAAAACATCAAGCCTTCTAAACATTTGACATTTTCATTTCAGACTGAAACCATTTTGCAGTATTTTCATGTTTTACCTGGTCACAAAAGCATTTTCAGTATATTATTAACACAATAAAGCATTCCACAATGTCTGCCTCTTATGGATCAAAATGGGATTTATGCCTCTGATGAGTAAATACTAATAGTGAAAGTAATACTGACTTGAATGACTAACAATATAATTTTATACACATCTTAAAAAGAGTGTGTGGGTAGGGATTGGGGCGGGATGAGTTAGCAAGTTTGACCCATTTCAGTCATTTCCATTGCACTTTATTCTCATTACCCTTAGATGATTTTCTTGTGCATCACTTGCAAACAATCCTCGGGTTGTGAATGAAATCAAAACATTCCAACAACAGAAGATGTGGCTGAGATTCTATCTCAAGAGGTGCTTTTATTTTCTTTACAGAAAAGAAAATGTTAACAAACAGACGAATGTCATATTTTAATAAATTAATGTTAAAGCATGCAAAAGGAATGGCAAGATTGTTATGTTGGCAAGATTTTAGTTTAATAGTTATAATACCCTCACTGTAAAAAAAATCCACAATATATACGATATTAACCACCTATTGTTTATGAAGACAATTAATAGCCATTGTCTGGCACGATACAAAAAATCGTATTCAACTTAATCTTTCCTTAATGTTATGTAGACAATAGCCATTGTCTGGCACAACCATTTTTGGGGAGTTTCCCCAAAAATCGTGATTTTGTGACACGTATAATTTATGTGTCAAGCGAACGACATGTGTGTGATGGCTGTGTACAGTACAAAGCATGCAATTCATCTAAAGCAATGAGTCACAAAATCATGAGTTGGGGGGAAATTGAAAGGCAATTTTTGTCAGCCATGTTTGTCAAACAATGGCTATTGTCTACATGACAATACAGGTGGTCTATTGTTTTTTTCACTCAACTAAAATCTTTCTCAAAATCAGAAGAATGTTGTCTTACCGTCCAAGAGAAATTGGCTTGACAAGGGGGGTCGTACCAGTAAGGTGGAAGTGAGGCCAAACACGACACCGGTAAAAGCATCAATATCACCCCAAGAAATGCCAGCAATCTCCCGGTGGTCGTCAGGCACCGTAGTTGGCCCCCAGATCGTCCAAATAGTGGAAGACACCGCTGTTCCATTCCTCAGTCGAAGAGGAATCTGTCCTGAAGCAAGTTTTTTTTCTTGCAGGCGATGTCAAAATTTACGAGTCATGGTAGGGTTTACTGTGCAACTGCCCTGCACGCGCTGAGATCGTCTGGTCGATAGATGGGTTACTCAATCACTCACAATGAATTCCAGCAGTTTAATTCAGTGACAAGCATCAGAGGGAAAATGAAGAGATTCTTCGATCGTTTAGTGTGCACTGCGTGTACCGTATGAGCAAAGTCCATCTATTCTTGAGCTTAAAATGTCACGGACAGGCAGCGTGGGATCAACAGTTAGCAGGCCGCCATTGCTCACAGACTCGAACTGATTTGCCATAGAGTTACATACTATGTGATTTACACACAGTAGAGTGCGCACGTGCACGTGTATAGTGTTGTACATTGTGCAGGGCAGTCACGTGTTTTAGGCTCTGGGCCTGACTGACCAATCACGGCTGGGTAATGTCCACTCCCTTTGTGGTCACCGATACTTTGGACCAATCAGATTGCTCTTGAATGCCTCGGTGGCCTTTTTCAAAACCCGGCTCTACATCATCAAATCGTGTTTTGCTCTGACCGATGGTAGCCTAAAATCGCTGTTCATATTGAAGGCTTCTCAATAGCTAAGGCTTCAGATTGCACACAAGTCTATGGGAACCTTGAGCCAGCCAGCCAATACATTTGGGTCACGCCCCACCCACGGAACGTGTTCATGTTCCTTTAAAATTGCGCCCTCTCGCGGATTTCTAGACTTTTGAAGTAACCCTATTATTTGGGGATGTCCATTGATTGCCCATTGATTGTGACACGTTATATTTTTGTTGTAGTACTTGGATAAACTGATTCTTGATCTTAATGGAACTTTCTGGTCTCTATTCATCTTAATAACTCGAAAGTGAAACCTTTTCGTTTTGCCTTTAGCGCATGGTATACACCCACAAATCAATAAAAAGACTGGTTGACTATTTGGGAAGGCCACTATCTAAGGTCTGGATAGGTCAGATGGTAAGAGCGCTCAAAAGCAAAACCAGATTTCTTGGGTTCAAGGCCCGTCCAGGTTTTGAAATTTGTTTAAATGTTCCCAGTCAGAAAACCAAAACATGACTAAAAACACAGACTATTTAGAATGCGGAATGAATAAACAAACAATCAAAATATAAATACACCTCAATATTTATTTTGTATAAGATTCTTGGAAATAAATTCACCGAAATTGTTGTACAGTGCGTTTCATAATAAGTCATAACCATGGTAATCATGACATCCATCAATGTACATTAACTCTGCATAGATTATTCCGTATAAAAAAAATTCTGACGGCCAAAAAAAAAAAAAACCATTTTACGTCATCATGACATCAACATTGTACTGATGGGCGTCTAGATTTCGTCGTCCCACAAACAAAATCAAACTAGCAGAAATGACCCGACTACTCCGGGAAAGAAAGGACAAACAATCTGTCAGCGAGAGACTTTGAGACGCTTAGTGCGGGCAAATCTTTCAACCGCTTTTTTTGCTTGATCTGATGAGCATGTACATGTAGTTCTGGGCGTGCGCGTGTAGTTCTGAGCATGCGCTGAACTTCGGGGAAGAAACGCGATGTGTTAGCCGCCATTATCATCTAAAAGAATCCCATGAAATACGCACAGTGCCACCAATCCACACGTCTTTCTGGGGCCTAGTCCCACACTCGATATTGCAAACAAAACGAACGAGGCCACACTTTTCACAGAGCTGCTTATAAGCAAGACAAATCCGCTAAGCATGAAACATCTTCCATGATTGATCAGAACTACGCGCCATTAATCCCTTTAGTGATGGTAATTGACTGGCATTGGATCTGCCTGACATAAAGTACATGTGAAACATTTGCAGGCAACTTGATTCCATCAATGATCCTCTTGCTTCATGATGATGAAGCATCTCTATAGAAGTGGTCCTGGGACAGTACAAGATCTACAATAGCATAGCAGACAGATGTGAATACATTAATGATTAAAGCACAATAATTAGTCTGTGGATAAAGACAAAAGGTTCTAGCTGGACAATGTTTAGATCTAGACGGTTGCCGACAAACGGAAACACATTTCACTATTCTAAATCGTTTCACAGTTCAGTACAAGTTAAAGCTGTAGAGAATAGATAAATCTAATGAGTCACAGACTCATGACTCGCTAATTGATGCATTTTGCCCACCTGCATTATCAAACAAATAATTCTACCTGTCAGTGTATCTTTAATTAAAAAAAAGCGACTCACAAAAGTAGAAATCACTGACAATTCGACATGGTCGGACAAAAGTAACATACTTGTTGCGTCCGCACCTCTTCAATGGCGTTTGCCTTAAAAAAAACATCCCCTAATCGTCCTCATGTTGGAAGACTTCAAATTCATCACCAAATAAGATCCTATATGTATATAAGCTAAAGTGCAAAGTGTAATAATTACATTGACTATGGCGTTGTGTATTGACAAAGCTGAAGGTTATGTAAAATTTGGGATTTGAAACAATCAAGTGCATTGATATTCGTTCAGAGCATAAATTCGTTTTTCTTTTCTTCAATCGATCCAGCTGCCCACTATGTTTTAAATCCGCACACTGAGGAAATAGTTAATGTCTAGCAATTTGACCAATATCGGTAAAGATATTAACTCGTAAAACTATCGATAAATGAAAGCCAAAGCGTTGGACAGTGTTGCTCAAAAAAATCACAGCTCATGTTTCCAATTCCTCCCTGCAATGTCATTTTCTTCTAAGGTAAGAGGGCAACTGTGATGGGACAGAAAGTTTAAAAGAAAGCACCAATGGTTAGGTCATTTCCCTGCATTAATAACGATACACTCCAACACACCAAACCGTGATCAAACTTCAGCAAAACTCAAGCAACTACAGACTCAGCTCGGCGCAATGTCCCTAAAATGCATCTCATAAACACTTTGATAGCCGAGAGGCCTTAGGGCAATTGTATAACGTGTCAAATGGCCAACCAATCCACCGATTTCAACCAACTTATTTACAATATAAACGTGCATTCTATCAAACTTAACGAAGAACCAGTTTGTGCCAAAGCAATTCACCTCAAAACCAAACCAAAAAAGCATGAACACTATATACAAGATTAATATGTACACGTGTGTAAGTCATCCTGCAAAAATAAAAGATGTGAATAGTGACGCAGTTCTTCAATTCATTTATACACTATGAAGTATCTTCAACCAGTAGTTGTTTTTTTTTACAAGGCACAATTCAAAATATAAAGAATAAGAATGGAACTAGGCAACGCTTAATGAAGTGGACTTGATTTTGATTTGTTCTTCAGTAAATGCAAGATTTCCTAGCAAAATTTAAATAAAGCATTTTGTCATGTCAAAGGGGATTAAGACGACAACCTTATGATGCTTTTTTAGTTTAAGGGTTTAAGCTACGGATGACTCTGCAAGACACGATTCAAAATGGCGACGTCATCTTTGATAAACAGCAGTATTGGGACGATGGAAAAAACTTCTAAAGATAACCTGTATTTCCAATTTTTCCTTCAAATTTCTCCTTGTAGTTTTTGGCATGTTTTGCATGTAATTTCAGTCACAATTCATTCTTTCTTTTCTTACAATGAGCGTCTAATTTGATGCATTAAGAGAGAAGATAATACAATGTAACTACACCCACTTCGCATAGAAATATCCATGAATAAATTTGGTACAGAGAATTTCAAAACTTTCAGCTACAATGGTTACAGTCAATCGGGATCTATTTCATATTTTGAATTCAAAATGAAAACAATCACAAGAAACCTTTACAAATGGTTATGAATATTTTTTTTTTTTCAAATAGTTTCGAAATTTGGAAGATTGGAAAATCAGGAACTTGCAACCTCCCAGAGGTTGGTTTTGTACAAGTACATTGTATCTCTTCATTGTCACACTGATTAGCAAAATGTAAGGGCTGGTAGATTATTATTTACAATGACATTTACAGACAGAAAGGGGAACAATTATTGATCAAACATTTGTTCAAATTTGTTCATATTTTGTTTAGGGGTGGGACAATGACAAAATGACAAAACAAAGCTATCTAAATAAAAATCTAGCAGAAGTCTTATACCATGTATGGTCAATCTTACTAGCACAGTAAACTCACCAATGTCACAAAACAGAAACTTGCTTTGCATGAAAAGTTTGTCAAATTTAGAGAGGAAATCACAACCAAATCTCCATTTTTTGGGGGATGTATTACCATCCAAATCTTGCCTGTTTTCCTGCAAAATAACATTCCATTGGGATTTGGGCTTTCTAACTTTGTTTGTGACGAAGGCAGTGTTGGTACTTAAAAAGCTTCATGGAATTGGGCCAATAGGTCACATTCCGTGCAGCATTCCCAAATAATGACGACAACCAGGCAATTTCTCCTGCCATGCTGACATTGAAGGGAACCACGATCCAAGAATGGGGATATACAATGTACATGTCAGGAAAAGGAATTTAGAATGTTGACCAACAATTCCACTAAAGATATCCATGTTGTTAACTGAAGACATTCCCATTGCAACTTTTCAATCATCGCAGAAACAAACAATTTTGTTTGTTGACTTTTTATAGTTGTCTGAATAGAAAGATATAACAAACCCAGTGAAAAACCAGACACAAAAGCTATCCTACATACAACTTGATTGGCAAACTGTCCTGTGAATAGGTAACAAACTCTTTGCATTCAAACGAAAATAGGGAATTGTGTGATCAGTCAAGTCCTTAAGAAAAAGATAATGTGTAAACACTTACTCTTTGGCTTGGCCGTTCGAGTTTTGATTTAAACAGCGCCCTCTGTAGTTTAAAAGCTTTCAAACTTTTATCTTGCCACACACAGTGCTTGCATCTTGTTTGCAGTGCATCCTTATAGGAAACTTGCCAATCCATTGCACTGACTGTACTGTCTCCTGCAATGGATTCTATCTTCATCAATGTTAGGACCCATGAGGCTAAGACATTTCACTGAATTCTTGGCATCTGAGATGAACTCTATTGTCGTGTGAGCAATATCACCGAGTAGCAGGTTATTACCGATTGATGTCCCACTCCCACAAGGGAAAACTTGGTGTTGGTAAGAAATGGAGAGGGCAGCTGTGTTGATTACAGAGCTTAAGAGAAATGTGGCCCTGGAATGGATTAAGCTATGCAGATATTAGCCCCAAGTCTTCATGAGTAAATGCTTGGCTTGTGTGTGGTGTATGGATGGAAAATACTTGCTGTCAAGATAGAGAGAGAGGAGAGAGAGAGAGAGGAAGCGGGAGAGAGGGAGAGACAGTCTCTGATTGGCTAGATTGAAACAAGAACAGATTAGAATCGAACCTGAATATTGCAGGAGTTTGGTTCACTTCAACATCACCGGTACTTTGGAATGAGCACCAGTGCTCAGCCTCATTTGGGGAGTCAATCTCAGCACAGCATTGGTTTTTTTTAAGCACTGGGATTCGCTCACTTTGGCTTGGAGCAGCTAGGAAGACCTGGAATCCAGATGAGAGTCCAACACAGGCAGCCATGGCTAAGCTTGCAGGACTTACTCACTCACATTCCTGCAACATTCAGCTTCTTCCATCAAGTCAGAGCACCATGAAATAAGTTTCGGGAGAAGGTTGTACTTGTGATAAGAAGAAGAGTTGGACACAGAGTGTTGTCCCAAATCCAGCACAGTATCCATGGAATAATCTTCACCCTGTATCTTTTAAGAGATTCACAAGACTGGAGTAGGGAAATTAAACCAAATAAACAACTCCAAAACCAAAATATGAAGGCCAGCCTTCTAGACTGCTTTGTGTTGGTTGACTGTACAATGTTTGGCCACTAGAGGGCGTGCTGTCACGACCTCAACGTTGCCTGTGCGAGGAGGGACTTGACCAGGAGGAGTGCGACTATGCAGGGAAGTGAAGGACGTAACCATGACGCCCCTCCGCAGTCTGTAGAATTCTCCTGTAAAGATGAGATCCAGAAAGGGCTGACAAAACATTGGACTTCATCTTATCGAGGCTAGAGTTAATCTGCATACATGTAGGGTAGCTGTATTCAATATGAATGGTTCAGTGGTTCTGGCTGGTGCCTCATGACCACCTGGCATCTCATTCTAGAGAAGTTGAGAGACAGACAAGGGTTTAGCACAAGATGCATGACAGTCAGCAAACAATAGACAGCAGTGGAGGGAGGATGTCCCAGCCTTATGAGAAGGAGAGAGACAGACAAGGGTGGAACACATGGACAAGAGCAAGACAGTCAGCAAACAATAGACAGCAGTGGAGGGAGGATGTCCCAGTCTTATGAGAAGTTGAGAGACAGACAAGGGTTTAGCACAAGAGCAAGACAGTCAGCAAACAATAGACAGCAGTGGAGGGAGGATGTCCCAGCCTTATGAGAAGGAGAGAGACAGACAAGGGTGGAACACATGGACAAGAGCAAGACAGTCAGCAAACAATAGACAGCAGTGGAGGGAGGATGTCCCAGCCTTATGAGAAGGAGAGAGACAGACAAGGGTGGAACACATGGGCAAGAGCAAGACAGTCAGCAAACAATAGACAGCAGTGGAGGGAGGATGTCCAAGCCTTATGAGAAGGAGAGAGACAGACAAGGGTGGAACACATGGACAAGAGCAAGACAGTCAGCAAACAATAGACAGCAGTGGAGGGAGGATGTCCAAGCCTTATGAGAAGGAGAGAGACAGACAAGGGTGGAACACATGGACAAGAGCAAGACAGTCAGCAAACAATAGACAGCAGTGGAGGGAGGATGTCCCAGCCTTATGAGAAGGAGAGAGACAGACAACGGTGGAACACATGGACAAGAGCAAGACAGTCAGCAAACAATAGACAGCAGTGGAGGGAGGATGTCCCAGCCTTATAAGAAGGAGAGAGACAGACAAGGGTGGAACACATGGACAAGAGCAAGACAGTTAGCAAACAATAGACAGCAGTGGAGGGAGGATGTCCCAGCCTTATAAGAAGGAGAGAAACAGACAAGGGTGGAACACATGGACAAGAGCAAGACAGTCAGCAAACAATAGACAGCAGTGGAGGGAGGATGTCCAAGCCTTATGAGAAGGAGAGACAGATGCCTGCCTGCATGAATAGATTTAGCCGTGGCCCTACTCACCAAGGAATGCTGTGAGTAGCAGGCCTCTGGCCTCCTGCGATGCACCCTTGTACGTAGCCGCTGGCACCAGTTGGTGCTGTTGTAGATGACCTTGATGGGCTCAAGGTTGATGGGGTTCATGACCTCACAGGCACAGTCCTGTTCAGTGATGACCATCATCAGGTTGCTGTAGGGCACAGCGTGGATGCTGAAGGACCTTGGGAGAGGAGGAGGAGGAGGGAGAGACAGAAGCACGATTGACAAACTTCAGTTACACTCCAGCCCCTCAATCCCTTCCCCTGTGTGCCTTAATGACACATCATCTACCTCACAATGTTCACAAATCGCCTCAGCTTTGATTCTCCAGCCACCTTCTGCTGAACCTCATTGATCCGATCTATTTCAAGCTTGTATTTGTGATGTTCCCCTCCATTGCATCTCATGAAGTAGTTGCTGCTATGAACGCTTTGGTACTCTTACCGATAGACCGATTGCGCGACCAATGTTTACATGCCATCATGTGACTTATAGTGGGTATCTTTGCATCTCATTTGGTGCAGAACAGGAGTGGAAATGAGCAAAGAAGACTATCATATTGTCCACATTCTTCTTTGTACATCTCCATCGCTGCTCTGTGCCAAATGAGATAAAAAAATACTGACTATAAGTCACGTGATGGTATGTATATGCAACAGTGGTCGCGCAATCGGTTTATTGGTTAGTGAGTAAGTGATTCCCTCAGTTGTTACAGTTGATACATTCACCTTGACAGACATCACCTCTGGTTTGGAGTTTGAAATCCCTCACGTCAATGGCCAGAATCACACCAAAGCAAAAGAATTATACATGTAATATGATTTGGGCATTGGTGAGGATGTCAACCAAGTCCATGTAAGTAACTTACTTGATGCAGTCATCACAGTTACTTTGAATGAATCCAGTCAGTGGAAGCCGTTCTCTGTTACCAATGAAGTAAGTTAGTTCCGTGTCACATGGCCCGTAGATCACCTCGGCTGTTAGTGAGAAAGCACGAAATACAAAATCATAATGTACAGTGTATCCAAATAATCTCTATTCTAAGAATTCCATAAATCTTACAAGCATACTTAAGCAGTGTTCGACTTACTTGTGGTCATGCCCTCAACGAAAGTGGAATCCCAGGAGTGATACATGCCAAGATGAGCTACAATTCTGCAACAAATTCAACAATTGTGCAATATGAGCACCATTAAATTATAATTAATGTTTCCTGGCAAAAATCCAACAATTCATAGTACAACAATAGCCATTGTTTTCACATTTAGCTCCCCAAACCCCCAATTTTAAAACATTCACCAATTTGTGATATTTGCATTTTGGACATTTTAAGTCAGTTAGCAGTTTGCAAGATTTTTGTTTGGCTTTAACAATTTTATGAAATGTTGAACTCAGACATATTCTTGTGAATTAGTCTCAAAATCTTGGCAATTTGTAGCCAATTTCTCAAAGCATCAAGCAAAGATCGTGAGTTGATTTAGGACTCATTCTAACAATGGTGAGATCTAGAACACTGCCTTGTGCAACCGAGCAAAACAAGAAAACTTACAACATGAACTGCTGTAAAATCCCCGCCAGAAATGTTGTCATGGATATGAGCGGCTGTGGAGGGAAAGGATTGAAATGAAATGTGATTAGATGGTGGTACTTCAATAAGGGTTTGCCCCACCTGGCAAACTCCATGGTCAAGTGGTTAAGATGTCCGCGCTTGAAAGCGTGAGTCATAGGTTGCAATCCTGCCTGAGCTGACTGCTGTATTTCCCAAGTAATTTCATCCAATTATCCGGGCTTTTTACGTGTCTGAGCCACACTGCTACACAGAATTATAGTGCAGATACTACAATGATATTGCAAGACAGATTGTGTGTAGTAATCATATGATCTTCTGTGACATTATCACTGTTTGAGCTCAGCTTATGAAATTAAAAGTTCTTTTTTTTAGGGGGAAGATGGGTGAGTGGTATTAGGTCCTAATATTGCATAGTTATTCCCCTTTTTCATGCGATATGACAATGAAAAGCATTCTAAAAGTGTGACGATATCTCAGAATCTCCTCACATCGCTATGGCAACTTACATCCAATAAGTGGGAAGCAGCACTCTCATGATCCACATATTCCTCACACATGGCTTGATAGTCAATATGCTTTATCCTGCAGAGAGAAAAAAAAACCCAAAACAATGCTCTGAAAAGCCCGTTGAGTGCATTCAGGAAAACTAATATGGCGTTCTGTGGCAAGAATACACCCCTATGTCTCTCTGCACTTTTAGCTCGCTGAAAGTCACTCTCCTAAATTGGCCCAGTCTCAAGTTGACAGTGTCACAGAAAGTTCATTCATGCACAAGGCCAGAGGTGACTTTGAATACTTTGAATATTGTAAATGGAAGTCACAAGAGTTAGTTCTTTTTTTTTGGTCTATGCCGTTGAAAACAAGAAACAGAAAAAAGAAGCATCCATTTGCACTGGACCTTTGACAATGTTAATCTAATCATTCATTGATTCAGTGACCCAAATTTAGCACCATCACTGAGAGGGGAAAGAATCCCATGCACAGTTTGGGATGTTTACTGCCTGCTGGAGCAAGGATTTCATTTGGTTACCTTTGCAAAAAAGGTCTTTCACTAATACAAAAAATCGACTCAGGTGAGGGATGCTTTTGACTCTTTCCAATAATGGGTTAAATGAGCATAGAACTCCTTGGTCAGCTAAAGGATGCTGTCTGAATGAGCCGTGAGACGCTGTGGATGAAGCGTCTTGGGACTCTTCCATCATATGGCCTTAACATCCGGGAGGGAAGTGAGTTACACCATGCATGCTTAACTCAGCTATGCTTCTGTCTTTCTTCCTTTGAAATTCCTCTTTGATCTTCCCTTCCTTTGATCCACTGCCTTCTTGCTCATCTTTCCCTTTGATCTCCCCTACCTCAATCCTCCATGTTCCTGTCTTGGTACATTTCTTCTAACGTTGCATAATCTTACATGTACCGGTACCTCCCTCACTTAGTTGATAATAGCACTTACTCTTGGTAAATTCCCTTGTCCAGCATTCTGTCTAAGACTCTGGCATGGTCCATGAGTGAAGCAAAATTCAGTCCAATCTAAGGGGAAAAAGACATGATGTATGATATATTTCTTAAGTTTAATTATCTGGATAATTTAGAGTGATTTTAGCTAATGTTACAATCTGCTCATAAACTGTCTACAATTACCAAAATACAAATCTCAATCAGGCCTGATGTTTCAATCCTAGTAGGACCTTTCTTGAAAGGCAGAATGTTACAAGGCCTGAGGTTGGCGTTTTCAAAACCCTTCCCTTTCCTAACACCATGTCAACAAGTCTCTCTTTGGAGGAGTTGTGTCCTGAATAGAACCTGAGTTTTGACCAGTAGGCTGTGGCTACTGGGGGATTTATACAGTACGTATGCATGCTGGATTCATGCAAGCGATTGCCTATGGTGACACAATGCACATGACCTCATTCAAGAACGAGTGTGGCTATGAGAAGAGCTGGCGATTCAATATTTCAGGCAATGTGGGCTCTGCACATTGTCATTCATGTTGAGTTAATGGCTCTTCTCAGAGCCATACTCATTCCCAACAGAAATCATGTATATGGTATCACCACATGCATTCAAAACTGCTTTGTCTGCCATCAGAAAAAAATTCAGTCTCCTCCTAAAGTCTACCATCAGGCTAAACTCTTCCAAAGTTTCGTTGACAGAAATCTGATTCATCAATGACTGAACCTTCCAATTCTTTTCCAACTCACCTCACTTTGTGTCTTTGACATGACAACATATCCATGTTCATCAAGAAGGTAGCAGGCCACAGACTACCCGAGAGAAAGAGACAAGGCTTCAGCTTAGAAATTCCATGTCATTATTGGTAATCTTTGGGGGTATTAGAAATGAATGACACTAGATCATTCCCATGACAGCCATGGTAGGAATGTAAACCTATTATGAATACAGGTAGTTGAATGTTTTAGGCAGCAAGTCACTAACTTTAAGAGGTGAGGAAAAGCCAAAAAATAAAGGCTTAGAAATATTGTAAACACCACAAAACATATTCCAGACTGGTACTTGGTAAGGTAAGTCAAGGTAGGTAAAAAAAAACAAAAAAACGGATTTCTCCCCATATTTGATTGGTTTAGTTTGGGGACCCATTTTCTACACTTTTGATTTAATAACGGAGTTTAAACATAGCAATTGCTGCGTGGGTGTTAATAAATGGGTGGGCTATCTGGGAGGAATTAATCTAATTCTGGCTGATTGTGTGGCTATATCTGGCAGGTTCTGTGCAGGTGAATTTGATGTGAGCTATAGATTAATCTTGAAGAGCTGACTTACATCATTGTAGCAGGTCAAGTCACAGTCAAATGCCTCCTTGTTGCAGTCGTCCATAAGCTTTGTTGAAATGAAACATAAAATGTACTTGAAACATCTCTTTCAAATTTCAATTTTTTTAAACAAAACTATTCAAAATGTGCAGTTATTGGACAGATTAAACAAGGAATGGATGCAATGCTACCAGATCTTTCTCAAAGGTATTCCTGCCTATGAGACAAATCCTTCTATGATCAAATTTACAGGCCCTTTCTCTTGGTTTTAAACCTGATAAGCAAGTTGAGCATGCAATGATGGCAATGAATCATAGTGAACACATTGCAGGAAACGGAAGCAGTTAAACTTACAGTTAATGTCGTTTCCAGGAACATCTCTCTGACGAACGATGACAAATACTGGACTCCCAGAGCTGAAAGAGAAATCAGGGAAAATTCTGTCTTACTCTCAATCAATGATGGCAAACTTCTTCTTTATAAAACTTCATGAATGTTTTAAAGATAATGGAAAATATGCATTTTCATTTCACTGCCAAACGTTTGAATCAAGTTTCCAGGGCAGTGTACTATATATTTGCATAGCCACACCCTTTTCGACCACACCTGACCAATCCCAGGGCAGCATTGTCATCATTTGCATAACCACACCCTTTCAGACCAAACCTGACCAATCCCAATGCAGCATCTTTCCACATTTGCATACGATTAGAATGGCCACGCCCACCGGTCAAACATTGGTCCAATGAGACGACAGCTCTCACCTGCTCCAACACTCCTCCGTCCATTTCTAGTCACTAAGACAGCTGTGCTGGCCGTGACTAGTGGCTCCTCCCCATCCGTTGTAAAACCATCTTTAACAGAGCATAGAGAGAAACATGGAGGTATTCGTTCATACAAATTTCAGAGTAAGTTGTTGTCTGTGGACTCTGTAAACGGCTTCTTGAATAAAAGAGAGGAGTTTAATACTTTGGAGTCGCATAACCATGTGAATGCCATTTTTTGGTACGTGTTGCGTGGAATTTCATAATATCTTGACAGGGCAAAATGGACAAGGAAGAACTAATCACTGGTAATACTTACTATTGCTCCCCTCCAGAGGCACGGAATAAACAAATTTTCCCGTTGGGATTTCCACCGCCCGCTGGTAATACTCCTCCTCAATGGTGTTCTCGAACTCTTGGCCAAAGTTGCTGCGATTCAAACACGGAAAGAAAAACAGGCTCGTTTGTCTCAAGAACACAAATCAAGACACATTTTAAAGGTTCCTCGGGTAGCTTGCAATTAAAGGCATTCCCTGATATCTAATCATCCAAGAAATCATCCAAGAAAATTGGATCTGCATCAGGACATTCTGGTCAAAATGTGGAGGTCAAAGGAGGAGATTTCTGGGTCTCAGAAAAAATCTCAAGGATCAGATGTTAATTTCAGGTACTGTATCTTACTGCTGTTCTACACACAGTAGATTTGAGATTAATTGCTTACAACTTTTCTTTCATACATATACAATCTATACAATTTCATACAAGTAAATAAAAAAAAAACGTTGCAAACTGCTCACTGACTAAAATGTCCAGTAATACATACATGTAACTCTCAAAGGTTAGAGGGCCTGACGTTTCGATCGTAGCAGGACCATTCTCAAAGGCAAAGGGTTTGAGAAAAGTCCTGCTAGGATCAAATGACCACGCCCTCTAACTTTTGAGATTCAATTTCATCCAATCTATATTTGCAATGACATGGATTACCTCTTCTTTGTGGCATTGGGATTGTGGTAGATTCTAGTCAGTCCACCCTTTGTGCCGACAAAGGACAGAACAATGCCACTCCTGTCAGACAGAAAACAAACACAGGAGTTAGAACTATTTCAACCTAAAACTGCCCAAATGCTCATCTTGTTGTCAGCATTTTCACGGACTGCTCAATCCATCCATGTAGTACCGAAGATGCGTTTTGAAAACAGCTCTTTGAAAGCTATTGACACATTCAAAAACTCATTGAGGTTTGCCCTGGTCAACATGATCAACACTGAGTGCTCAGTGCTTTGCCCGATGCCTGATGAAAAAGAATAAAGGTCGGGCTGCCTGAATTGTTTTTTTTTTCATCAGGCATCGGGCAAAGCACTGAGCACTCAGTGTTGATCACGTCAAGCAGGGCAAACCTCAATGAATTACATTCTCCTTGGTGAAAACATCATGTAATATCTAACATTTAAAAATGTTTCCCCACTCCACTGAAATTGTAAATGGTTTGTTATTGGTGAGAATTTCACGGCAAAAACCAGGGACAACGCACTCCTGCAGGACAAAAATAGTCAATTGTGAGGACACATTTTGATTACTCAGTGCAATGTGAATTCAAAGGGCTTTCAATTTCATTCAATAAAAAACTCTGCAATCAAATCACACTGAGTGCATACAAGACAAATATTCAAATCACTCGAGAGTCAATCGTGGTGATCTGACGTTTTACGTAGTATGGCCATCTTTGTCTAGATCCCTGTATACCCTGAGAGTAGCCACACCCATTACCACATTGAGGAAGATAAGGAACCAGACTATCTGTCTGTAATAGCCATAGTGTGTTTGGAGAAACATGACCAATTTCAAAGGGCTGCTTATAAGCACCAACATTTGCTTCGGCACAAAAATCAAGATTCATATCACCTTGCCAACCAAATGTTCACTTTTGCTTAATGCTGAGTAACGACTAATGAAATACATGTCATACAAAAGCAATTGGCAGCACATCGCAACCTGGCTTGCAATCTTGTGTACATTAGGAACACTTTTCCTGCTTAGTAGATTCTCAGGCAAAGAAATTGGGCCCAAAAAGCTTTCTCAATATTTTGCTGATTTCAACCAAATGAGCCGCACAGATTTGTCTGCAAAGAATACATGACCTTTTTCTATGGTCTCTGTTTTGAAAGCAAAGTAAGTGAGGTTCACTGTCAAAGATGTTCAATGGTCTGGGGTTGGGTTGGGGGAGATTGTCACAGCAAACCACAGCACATCTAGGTCTAGGGGGGAAGATGGTGACCCACCACACTTCAGTGGAGCCTTCATTGACCCCAGGAGAGGGAGAGGTCATGGAGGTGTCATTCAAGCCTGTTGGGATATCTGTCGGGTTTTCTGTCGACCCGTTTATGAAAGTCACATCTGCCGTGGTTGGAATAGGATTCAGTCCGGTTGTCATCTCTATCGTGGTTTCTCCGTCAAGCGAGGGCGCCGTTAGGGACGGGGATGATGGTGGGGGCACTGTTGTCATGTTTGGGGCTGGGTCAGGGGTCACGGTACAGACTGGAGCTCTGGTCTGGTTGTCACATAGCGACTGGTACCAGGCTAGGCGGGCTAGTGTCTCATTGGACAGATTCCTTGGACTGATGAGAGTGACAAACCAGAATGGGAATTGTTTCCATTGTTTTAATTGGGGGAAAACAAGTCAAAAGAAGAACAGTTTAAAGGAAGTTGAAGGAAAAATGTAAACATGAATACAAAAATAGAATCAGTGATATTTTCCTAGTCTAACTAATAATATAACCATATGATTAAAAACAGAACAAGATATGATCAATTCACTGTTGTGTATAAAACTAAGCAGATCAGGAAGTTTGACTCAGAAAATGGGTTTTGAAATTTGGATGGATGGAGAGAAGGAAGGAGAGATGGAAGGATGGAGGGAAAGACAGACTTACGCTTTGGCAGATGGGCTGTAGATAGACTCCCAGTAACTCAGAATGGACTTGGTAACATTGGCATCAAAGATGACATGGTTGATCAATGTAGGATCACCTGACATAAGGAGGAACGGAAGCGGAACAGGCAAACAATCAACAACCAACCTGAGAAGCTTAGAGTATGAAAATACAGGCTGAGTGACTAGCAAGATTGGGTCAAGCACAACAGTCTAACCACCAACAGATCAAATGGGACCTGCTGGCCCTGTTGAGAAAAGGTTAGAGGCAAACTTTGCCCATAAACAATAACGATACATTCTTTTAGGTAGGCCCTGATGTTTGGATCCTAGCAAGACCTTTCTCTACCTTTGGGAAAGGGCCTGCCAACTATTGGAATATCAGACTCTCCAAATTTTTGCTTTTTGGTCATTTTAGTCTGTAAGCAGTTTGCATTTTTGTGCATATTACCCAGAGAGAGAGAGAGAGAGAGAGAGACAAAATCTGTTATTGTTGTGCATATTTTTAATCTGATCCCAGCTTGTCTCCATCACTTATACATTGTGTACAATCCCTGTCTTTAAATTCCAACGCTCCAAAGATAAGGCAAAGACAAATTCCAGACAGAATTATCCATGATCAGAGGAGTATCATGGTGAATACAATCCTTTCAAATAGTAAAGCTTTAAAGTTGAGTGAAGATGAATTGTATTTGGCTTTGATATTGTGACGCCTCAGAAAATGTGGCATGACAAGGATGGTGTGCATTCACTGACTCTGGTTCTTGTAATGGTGAAGCAGTAAGCAGTTCAAGTGAATGATTCTATCTGCTTACACAGTGGGTCAAGTGAGGGCGCTGCACAGGAGATGCTTGTAAATGAGTTGCCATAATATGAAACAAGGCTTTCATCACCAAATTGGGTGTGAATACAGAAGTGCAGCTTATTGCAGATGACTACAAACCTACTCACATTTGGTGCTGAGCATTCCTCTGTTTTCCATGGCCATGGTCAAGTACTTTTCCAGCGCCTGTAGTCTCGTCATAGTCATTACCTCAGTGTTGTTCAGATTGCAGTAAATCCTGAAAGTCACATGGAAAGAAAAAAAGTGTATCAGAGAGTGGGTTTGCAGAACCTTGAAGAGAAAATAAATTATGGTTGGAGAAGTCAGAAACACATTTGAAGTGGAAACAGCTCTGATAAAGTGTGTTTCAGCGTAACAGATGACATCAGGCTGATGGAAATGGGGGTGATCTGAGTGGAAGGGAGAAGGATGGAGGACTCGATCTTGTAAGTGACCTCAATTCTGGTCGTTTGGTTCTGACAATGTATGCCAAGATGCTGAGATGTGTAATGGGGTTATGTGGAGAAAAGAGCAGCAAATGGCATATTGAGGGATGGAGAAAGAGAGGAAGATATCTGAAGCATGAATTGCAGAGGGAGAGAACCAAGATGAGAGAGAAAAAAACCCAAGAAATTGCCATGAGAGTTGCTCAGGCGATTTATCTGATTTGATCATGTCAAGAGGCAATGCTTCTAACGCCCTCGTGGAGTAAGGGAAAAAAACCTCTGATTGGCAGCCTTTCCTGCAGATGTTTTTGATGAGGATTCTAGCCAGCAACGCAGAGGGAGCCTTCAGCAAACCTGAGTTAATTGGCATATCGGAGCTTAGTGGAACATTTTCAGGAATGTTCATCAAATGAATGGACCCTGGCATGAAATCTCAGTGGAATTGGTGATCATTGGACTGTCATTCCCTCCAACTCTCTCCCCCACAGCTATAGGCAGTGAAGCAGGGCTGGATATATCTCCCCTTCTCACTCATGCAGCTCTGACTCAAGCAAACGTCATCATGTTGGATTCATACCACTGCACAGAGGCAGGAGTGTAATCACAGGATTGCTGGAGCATTAAGGTGAATGGGTTACAGTCAAGCTGAAGTCTGGCTCCTTGGTAGGACACCTAGCAGGCATTGCATCCCATCCCACATACTCACCCACTCATGCACATACCCACACCATGCTAGCTTATTAATTAACCCTGGGGAAGAGGGACCATGACAAACAATTGTAATTTTAAAGATGCTCATCAGCACTTCCTGTCAATCACAGCTGATTAAAAAAAATTAGTTTTCTTTTCTGCGGACCGTTCACTCACACTCTAATAGGCAAATAACCATATTAATAGTAGTGTCTGAATCGTGATTCTAACCTCCATTAACAATCAGGATGATTGTGTCCACACACACCAAAAAAGATTCTCTTTATGAGGAAGGTCCTTCTCAGATCAATGTCATGGTTCTATTTTTTTTTAGAGTAAGCATAAGAGCATACCCATGTCACTAGTTTTAATTAAACACTGCAAAGCCAGAATGTGGTTAAGTTAGGAGTTCTCTGCACGCATTACTTGCTAGGATCGAAACAAAAAGGTCCTGCTAGGATCGAAACAAAAAAGGTCCTACTAGGATCGAAACAAAAAAGGTCCTGCTAGGATCGAAACAAAAAAGGTCCTGCTAGGATCGAAACAAAAAAGGTCCTGCTAGGATCGAAACAAAAAAGGTCCTGCTAGGATCGAAACAAAAAAGGTCCTGCTAGGATCGAAACAAAAAGGTCCTGCTAGGATCGAAACAAAAAAGGTCCTGCTAGGATCGAAACAAAAAAGGTCCTGCTAGGATCGAAACAAAAAGGTCCCTCTAGGATCGAAACAAAAAAGGTCCTGCTAGGATCGAAACAAAAAGGTCCCTCTAGGATCGAAACAAAAAAGGTCCTGCTAGGATCGAAACAAAAAAGGTCCTGCTAGGATCGAAACAAAAAAGGTCCTGCTAGGATCGAAACAAAAAGGTCCTGCTAGGATCGAAACAAAAAGGTCCTGCTAGGATCGAAACAAAAAAGGTCCTGCTAGGATCGAAACAAAAAAGGTCCTGCTAGGATCGAAACAAAAAAGGTCCTGCTAGGATCAAAACAAAAAAGGTCCTGCTAGGATCAAAACAAAAAAGGTCCTGCTAGGATCGAAACAAAAAGGTCCTGCTAGGATCGAAACAAAAAAGGTCCTGCTAGGATCAAAACAAAAAAGGTCCTGCTAGGATCGAAACAAAAAAGGTCCTGCTAGGATCGAAACAAAAAAGGGCCTGCTAGGATCAAAACAAAAAAGGTCCTGCTAGGATCGAAACAAAAAAGGTCCTGCTAGGATCGAAACAAAAAAGGTCCCTCTAGGATCGAAAACTGCTAGGATCGAAACAAAAAGGTCCTGCTAGGATCGAAACAAAAAAGTCTTGCAAGGATCGAAATGAATCAGGAATATTTTTTTACAGATTCTACCTTTTAAAGATTTTTAGTGCAGAGGACTCTAAGATAACCACACTCTGGCTCTGCAGTGTTTAATTAAAACTGGTGACAAGGGTATGCATCTGTGGTCAGAGAGGTCATGGTGAGAGACATAAGACAACGCTGAGATGGCACTAGCCAACTGCTTTACCAGGTGTGAGTATCAATGCCGACATCATGCCACTGTCTGTGTCAATATGGAAACCAAGGTCAGGTCAATATTGGGTTACACGGTTTTGGACCCAATAATGATCAGGGATACCCAACCTCTTATATTTGTTTATGCTAAGATGAAGACTGCTGGGAGAGCAAATCACTGGGTGTGAACAGACAAAATTGGATCAGCCTGAATGTCCAAAAGATCTCAGTCCGTATTGAATGATTGATTTCCTTTTACAATGAATATGGCATGCCCAGCTTAGCACCTGGTTCATTGCTCATACTTTGTATCTTTGGCTTTTTTTATATTTGGTCTCTTAACTTCCTTCACTGAAAATAAAGCAAATTTGTTGCACACTGTTTAATCTCAAAAGAGGGCCAGACGTTTCGATCCTAGCAGGAGCTAGGAGAAAGGTCCTGCTAACTTTTGATATTTATGTCTCGCAGGTAATTTTAACTTCAAACTGCTTATGGTGAAAACTGCATGTGTGAAAACTTTCTTTTGTTGAAGAAAAATGTCTTTCCTGTCTGTGTGTGAGAATGATCTTGCTAGAACTGCAACTTCACCTTCACATTTCCTTGTCCTGGCCTTTCTAGACATAACACCATCACACTTTGGCTCCAATTCCTCCTAACCTTGACATACCCTCTGGCCTCAGTCCATGTTTCCAAACCATATGCATACCTCTCCATCTCCACTTCACAGTACAGAATCCAAACATCATGCCCTCTTAGTATTAAGTGATTACATTTGATTGATCACAAACACCTTCAAAAAGTTTGTGGGCATGATATTTTGATATAGGCAGGACCTTTTACGATGGTCATGATATGAATCATGTCTTGAAGTAATGCAACATTTTCCTTTCTACTTACCAATTTGCAAGTACTATGGAGTCTGTATCATTGTCACCAAAGATATTTTCTAAACCTGTCAGAGAACGAACAAACACAAATACATAGTGTTACATACAATCATTTCTTCCCCATAATTTGATGTCACAGATATATTATGATTTTTTTTCAATGGTAGGAATGTAATTCAATAAAGGTTTTACCTTGAGTAAGGTCAATATGGCCAGAAGGACACATCCTCATTGAATTACACTCTCACTGACAAAAACAAATCATATTATATCCATGATGAGCATGGTGGATGCTGCTATATATATTCAAGTCCACCACACGACCTCGACCAGCTCGGTCACGGTCAAGTGGGTAAGATGGCTCCACTAGAAAGAAAGAGCTGCAAGTTCAAATCCCATCCAAGCTGCCTGCATTTTTTCAGCAGGCATTGGGGCAAAGCACTGAGCATACAGTACTGGTTATACATGGAGTAGTGCAAACCTTATTGAATTACATTAATTCTATATTGCATAAATGATTTAATGATGTGAGTTTGTACTGATCTTAGTGTAGACATGAGTTCAAGATGCTATTTGTACAGGGCATCCTAAGCAAGAGTTCAAAAGATAAAGTCTCCTGACAATGGGTAGAGCACACACATTGTTGAGTTACTGGCTCTTCTCAGAGCCACACTCACTTACATAAAGAAAATCTACACATGTCATCACCACAAACTTCTTGCATTGTGAACCCACCATGCAAACCTTCCAATCTCATCTGGAGTTACCGGCTCTTCTCAGAGTCACACTCACTCACATGAAGAGATTCTGCACACGGTGTCACTGCAAACCTCTTACATTGTGAACCCACCATGCAAACCTTCCAATCTCATCTGGAGTTACCGGCTCTTCTCATAGTCACACTCACTCACATAAAGAGATTCTGCACACGGTGTCACTGCAAACTTCTTACATTGTGAACCCACCATGCAAACCTTCCAATCTAATCTGGAGTTGCTGGCTCTTCTCATAGACACACTCACTCACATAAAGAGATTCTGCACACGGTGTCACTGCAAACCTCTTACATTGTGAACCCACCATGCAAACCTTCCAATCTCATCTGGAGTTGCTGGCTCTTCTCATAGTCACACTCACTCACATAAAGAGATTCTGCACACGGTGTCACTGCAAACTTCTTACATTGTGAACCCACCGTGCAAACCTTCCAATCTCATCTGGAGTTACCGGCTCTTCTCATAGTCACACTCACTCACATAAAGAGATTCTGCACACGGTGTCACTGCAAACCTCTTACATTGTGAACCCACCATGCAAACCTTCCAATCTCATCTGGAGTTGCCGGCTCTTCTCATAGTCACACTCACTCACATGAAGAGATTCTGCACACGGTGTCACTGCAAACTTCTTACATTGTGAACCCACCGTGCAAACCTTCCAATCTCATCTGGAGTTACCGGCTCTTCTCATAGTCACACTCACTCACATAAAGAGATTCTGCACATGGTGTCACTGCAAACCTCTTACATTGTGAACCCACCATGCAAACCTTCCAATCTCATCTCGAGTTACCGGCTCTTCTCAGAGAATGTTTGACAGGACTCACCTTGTTTGAGAAGGCAGAGGTCCCCTTGTTTGCAATCACTGGTATCCAGCACCTTGTTGGTGTCGGAGAAGGTCTCAAAGCCCATCAGATGGTTATGCCCAGCCTCACCAGACAGAACAATACCAAGGCTGTATAACAACGAGATAAATGAAGGCAGAACAGTTCATCTCATTCATGCTTAATTTAAATGAAGGAAGTCGACGACCAACCAGGCCCTATGAGGAACTTCTCAGCACTACGAAGAGATGTAATTGTCAGTGGTTTTGGCACTGTGTTTGGGAACTGAACAACTAATCATTCAAAGGTTCCACCATTTCATCCTCATTTCTAATCTAAACATTCTAGATTTCATTATCACATCGAAATAAACTATATAAAAAAATCATCCATATTGGTTTCTGCCTTAAAGCTGAAATCACCCATTTACTTTTGGTTCTTGTCATAATAGATTTTATAATTACATTGAAATAAATTATATATAAAAAAAAAATCAATATTTGTTTCTGCCTTTCAAAGCTGAAACCACCTATTTACTTTTGGTTCGTCATAATAGATTTTATAATTGCATTGAAATAAATTATAAAACAAAATGTATAACAGAAAATAATATTTGTTTCTGCCTTTTTAAAGCTGAAATCAACCATTTACTTTTTGTTCTTGTCACTAAAGTGAATGGGCATATTAACCCTTATCAACCCTACTCAAACATTCAAAATACCATGATAATGTTTCATTTTTTAAGAGTTAGGGAAATACCTGAATGGTGTGTTTACTAGGTCGGTGTAATAGTAGTGATTCCTCCGGAAATACAGCCGTTTCTGTAAACAGAGTCAATCGAAAAGGATTGAAAGTTTAAAAATTGTTCTGGAAATATTCTTGTAAAGTACATGCAAAATATCCATGGTGACATACAAGGAGATTGGTTATTAAATTGCAGAGTTTTCCTTCTAAAAATATGCAGCCTAGTATTGTAATATGCAAGAAAATAGAAGAGGTTTGGTTAAGATATATTGTAAATTCAATCAAGGTTTGCCCTGCTCAATGTGCTGTTTAGCATTGTATGTTCAGTGCTTTGTATGTTTGCCAACTGTGAAAATACAGGCAGGGGGATTTCAACCTGTGACTCTTTCAGATGTCTGAACCATTTGACCACCAAGCTGGTTGAGGTCATGCAGAGGCTCCTAATTATATACAGCAATGGTTACCCCACTGACGAAGCACCAATGTTTGCCAGAATGCATGCAAATTGCTGGATTGGAACTAATGAGAAGAGTGGGCTGTCTCTCTACCCCTGAGGTTAGAGGTTAGAGGTTAGAGGTTAAGTCTGAGCAGTTTAACAATATGACATTTGTGATCATGAATGGTTTTTTTACTCATATTGCCGAGTGATCTTTGAGATGGGATAACCAACATATGAACTTGAATTTGAATTGCTATTTTTTGAAATTGAAATTGCTATTTTTTGAAATTGAATTGCTATTTTTTGAAATTGAATTGCTATTTGGCATGAGTTCATGCTGTATATTTCCATGGTAAATGCTTGATTTCAAAATGGCCGCTTGGGCCACAAACAGCAAAGAAATAAAATATTTCATTGTAAGCATACAAGACCTCTTTTTGAATGCTGTGAACTCACACATCGGCCATAATGTAATAAAAACATCAATTTTTTCCTTCCTGCAATTTCAGCGGAATTCCGAACGGCCAGGTCAGTTAGTTGGTAACACACCAGCAATGCATATCAAAGGGACGATAACGATGGCAACCAAGTCTGCAGTGACCTATTTTAAAAAGGAGTGACCAGTTATGTTAAGGGGGGGGAGAGAGCCTATACATTGCCGGAGCAGCTTGCCTGATGAATCACATATTCACGCTGTGAGAAATCTCTGCAATTAAAGGCCCTACACAACATTGGTAAAGGTCAACAGATTCCCACAATTTGTGTGTTAAACAAAAAAACATATTAAAAAGCAATACTGCGAAGGTTTTAGCTAAAATGGTAATCTGAGAAAGTAGAAAAATGCAAAAAAAGGCCCTGTTTATGCACCGTTCTGTTGTGTAAGAAAAATAGTTCATTACTCGCGAGTAATAAACTATTTGTCGAAGTGAAGATTTCTCGAAAAGTACAGCATCCCAGACCGTACGATTTCAACATTCTATCATGACCATCTACAAACTGTAAAATAGAAGTTAATCTGTGGACAATGATGTATCCATATAGGAAGGTTTGCGGTGACACCATGTATCAGGTCTCTTAAAGGAAGAGGTTCGGTTCTGAAAAGAACCTAAGTGGTAACTCGACGTTTCAACCAGTATGCTCTGGCCGTCATCAGGAGATCTCCTGATGATGGCCAGAGCATACTGGTCGAAACGTCGAGTTACCACTTAGGTTCTTTTCAGAACCGAACCTCTTCCTTTAAGAGACCTGATACATGGTGTCACCGCAAACCTTCCTATTTTGATTCACCCACCATGCAAAGCCTTAAGTCTTATTTAATGATGTATCCAATCTTCCCAATGTTGTATTGAGCCTTCAGACTAATGGGCCAGATATTACTTTTGAGCTTACCATGTCTGAGGAGTGCATTTTCACTGTCATGTTCATGTAGCCCGTCTTCCTGTCTACCATGGCAGTCCGGAGCTGTCGACAGAAGGCCAGAAGAAAGAAACAACAGTAATTAAACACAAATCAATTACAGAAAATGCAAATCAGTCAATCAATTCTGCATTCAGGGTTGTGGCACGATTGTGAGGAAGAAAAAGAAGGTTGTAGAAAAACAAGAGGTCTGGTTCAGCTTGAGAAACGAGCGATAAATTTGCATGTTGGAAGATCCAAAGGACGATTGTACTTCTACTGATGCAATTTGATGATTGCGTTTGCTGCTGGTGCATAGCCTACACAATAGCTGGGTTTTTTTCTTGATAAAATTATAATTCTGCCTCTCGGCATCTTTGATGCCCGAGGCAAAATGGCCGCCACCACGCCCCCACAAATATTCACAAGGTCCAACCATTCCTACCACTCTGCCCTTTTTTCAATCCCATTCTTCGTCCTTCCCCCTCCCCCCCCCCCATGAGCAGCCGATCATTATTCCCAGATTCTAATCTCTAATCTGGTTATATCTCTTTTCTGTCATGTCTGCCAGTCATAGGATCTCGTTAGCCATGCCCATTTAAAATTATCTCCTGAGTGCTATTCCCTTGCCTATTACACGAATCAAGGCTGGATCCTACATGTACCACCAACATTCCCCCGTGGAAAGCCAGGGAAAATAGTTATAAGATCGTGGGTGTTTTCCCCCACTTTCTCTTCCCCCTTTCCCCCTCAGTCCTTCCAATTTATCGCTCTTTTCCCAAGCTGTGATTTCTACCAGATTACAGTGAGTCACTAGGCCAACCGACTGTTTATTGCATCTGGGCATTCCAGGTCAGATGAAGTGAGGAGACATTGGGAGGATTAGTGTGTCTTCTCACGGTGGAAGGGACATTCTGATCACAGCAGACAGTATCAAGTGCATTCTCCGTCATCAAATGTTCCACACTTGGGATGTAACTTTGGTTGCAAAATCATTCTCTTGAAATGCATTTTCTTTGTTTCTTTCTGGTTAAGATTCAAGAGTTTTAATTTCATGCAGAGCACAAAATCCAGCTCTTTGGGGAAAGCCACAGCATAGACAATTGAAAGAACTCACAGAAAATGTTTTCTGTTCAACTGACACAGATGCATAATCCTTATGCCCTATTTGAAATCATTCGGAAGAATTGTGTATTCCACCATGATGAGCCTCGATCAAAAATGGTCAGTTGCTTATTTCATCAAGGCAGAAGCAATTTTGTTTTTGTAGAAAGAGTCTTGGTATTCTACTCTTCCATTTGTAGACTACAGAGAAATCTGACCATATTTTGGTCAAATCTTAGTTCATTAGTTGAATCATCCCTGTATAGGCCTAAACATGATGAGTTATTGTTATGGATACAATGGTGCCTTACAATAAGACTATAAGAGGGTTTGTCTGTTTTGTAAGGAGATCTCTTGGGGCCATGCACACGTGAGTGGCTATCTGCAGCCGTAGCATTCATGTGCAGTCTGATGTGTCATGTTTGCAGACGGGGTCTAGTCTGGGGGAGAGGGAGGAGGAGGTAAAAGGGATTGGAGTCTGTGTGGGGCCGTTGGCATGGTGATATATTGGTGGTGAGGGTGGGACATGCGCGTGCAGATTCTTCTGGTTATTTACTGGTTGACAGGGAGGACAGTGCAGCCTGGACCCACCCCATTCCTCCGTCCACATCCCAAAATTGGAAACTTCATCCAGGGTCAATCACACAAACATTGCGTCGAGGCTAATTAACAGGTAATTATCTTGCTCAGCAGCAGCCTATAGTGAAGCCTACACCCAAATCAGATGAATAAGACTTTGCTACATTCTTAAATTTTGCGCTGATAGAAAGCAAACGGTATATGCATATCCTCAATTAAACTTCAGATCCCATCAAGTTTTCCGTCTTTATGACATTCCTTGAGGCATGAGTTCCACAATCTCAATCTCATGCAGAGGTATTAATGTTATAAACGGTCATCTAAGTATTCACATGGTTAAATTGTTATGTAAGTGTATACTGTATAGTTAATTAATACTACAATAATTGATATGCAAATGTTAAAATGTTAAATGTTTGGGGAGGGATACATATTTGCAAAATTCAGATCACTGTTAGTTTGATTATTCAAAATGAGATTATTACTTGATTGACTGAGGTACACGTTAACAGAGCAACAAGTTAACAAGTCAACTACACATGTATATTCCATACTCAAAAAGCACCCTCTTATGATGGTAACCATGGTGATGAACGGCTAGGAAGACATCCTACATACCTTATACAGTAAGGTACAATGAATAAACATGTGTAGATATTCTTCTCATCTTAGATCAATTAGCTTTCCCAGGATACATCACTATAAGCACTAGTTGGCTGTGATCATGACCCCTACTCTACCCAGCGTGAGTCTAGGGTCACCTGGGGGTATGTACCACGGTCTACCCAGGGAAGCTTCTCATCAAACACTCCTTGAAATTCAAAATGGCAACAGTGAGTCAATTTCTAAACTCATCTTCAAACCAAATACAATAAGGTTTGTTTGCAAAGCTCAGTAAAAGAGAATTTGCAAACAATTTTGACCAACCCATCCCAAACAAAGTCTTCAAGGTCAGGCAAAGGTCATGCCTTGTGAAACTTCCCAAATATCAAATGAATTTTGCATCATTGAGAATGTCATTCAATGAGGTTGTCTCCTGCTCAGTGCATGAAAAGAGCTACATGCTCAGTGCTAATTGCTACTGTATATTTCTGCAGGCAATTGGGTAAAACACTGAGCATAGAGTGCTATTTGTACATCAAGTAGGACAAACCCTCATTGAATAGTAAGACATGTCCTGCATACATGTACATACATACAATCACATTTCTATACATGTGTGTCACCCTACATGCATCTCCTTTCAAGTCAGTGGCCTTGCATAAACAAAGCATGTCCTAGTTTCAACAGTGTTCTGGCGGGTTGGATGTTTTTGTTGAAAACCTTACAATGTCTCAATTTCCTTCATTTCAAAATGAGTCAAGGAAATAGCATACGATTTGACGGAACCCGGAACCTGAATCTAGGCCTGTGCTATAATGTATCAGTTGCTCTTACATGTACATGAGTAGACAAGCCCTTTGGCGGTAGCCTTCCTAAATAGTCAACTATCTTTGCTGGGATAATGGCACCAGTTAGATTTATTTTGCCATTAACAGTAATATGTTTCCAAGGATGACACCGGATTTTCATTCCGATACAAACAATGATTAGTTATCAACCTGGCTACAGCAATTTGGGAATCACACAAAATGGGTCACACAAAGTTTAAAATTATAATAGTGGACAAGTGCTTTACAAATTTAATTTAGGTGGATTACTGTGGGTCTGTTTGGGTAGAGTTTTTCAGAACTTGGAGGTTATCAGAGAACATCAAGATCGATGGTACAATGTAACAAGGAGGGAAGAATCTATTGACAAACATGTGCACTGTCAGTGGAGCACACCTTAGATTTCACTGTTCAGAGGAAATACATAAACCTGATGACATCTTGATTGAAATTCCTGGCAAGTAGAATTGCTCCAGTGTGGGAAGGGATGGCGTGTTATAAGGAATATCAGATATCATTTTGACGGGTTTTCTAAGTAAATAGCAAAAATGTTGCAAGCTGATCACTGACTAAAATGACCAAGATGCAAATCTCAAAACTGAGAAGGGCCTAATATTGTCATTCTAGCAGGACCTTTCTCAAAGGTCCTGATAAGATCTAGATTGAGAAAGGTCATGCTATTAAAGTTCCAAACATCAGGCCATTCAAATTGTTCGGAAAAAAAAAGGTAAAATAGCAGAATATCGAGGGAAACGGGGGATGATAGGGTGGAACACACAACTATTTGCGTGTAAAGTGAGTAATACACAAAGATTTTGTAAACTGCTAACTGACTACAATTTTAAAAATGCAAATCTCAAAATTTAGTGGGTCTGACGTTTTGATCCTAGCAGGATCTTTCTCAAAGTCCCCAGACTTTGAGAAAGGTCCTGCTAGGATCGAAACATCAGGCCCACTAAATTTTGTGTGTAAATTAGTGGTTAGAATCCTTCCAGATCTAGCAGAGGTGACTACTTCTCAATACTGAATCAACCCTGTAAATGATATCTTGCACAATATTATAGTGATGGACGGTAAGGGGTTGAACATCCTCCGTCCTTAGTCTTGGCAGTATGGATCCAGTGTTGGCTCATTGTGCATTCAGTGCTCATCCTAAAAATGGATGCTTGCGTGCAATCATCTATCACCTGATCTAAAGGTCTACAAACTATTTAACAGGACTAAGGGGTTCAGACCATTGGAAGAGTTACAAGAAAAGGCGAATGGTTATGCATTGGTCAGCATACTCAGGTGTATAACATCCACTACAAGATGCAATTGTGTCAAAGGTGAAAAAAAGATGCAGGCATTGATGATGCAAGTTCAAGGGTCGAGGCCCAAGGGGTTAAAGTTCACGTCTTGAACAGGGAGGTCAGTGAGGGTGTCATCATTCTGTGGAGGGGAGGGGGGGGAGGGGATCACGTCATTCTAAATGTAGGGTTGTTTCACTCAAAAATCAATAAGTAAGATTGTTTAGGGGTTGAAATTGTTTCACTGGTTAATTTGATGCAGTTCTTGGATGGGGCACATTAGAATTAAAACATAAACAAATCTCTGCTCTTCAGGGAAAGAAAATACTGAATCTATTCTTGATTTCCTGCAGTGTGGAAAAGTACTCTAAAAGTCATAGTGTCTACACGCTGAAATGCATTTTGGATTTCTGGGTAAAAGGCTTGCCAAATACTGAGAGAATGTTCCAGTCTTTAGCCAGTGATTTCAGACACTCCTTAAGAAAACAATTGTTTTCAACCATTTCCCAAATTGTTCCCCAATGTACAATCCATCCCTGTTCACTGAATCATTTAACTGTCAAATTAAATTTGAAGTAACAATGAATCTGTCCATTGGGTGATGGGCAATGATTATCCCTTCCCAAGCTTCTGATAACACTGCTTTCATGTGCCTCAGGTATAGACAATTATGTGGAAGACCACAGATGCAAAGAGGACCACAGAATGCTTTAATCATGAATGGCTAGCAGCTCTTCGTATCACCGCTCATTTCTAGCCCTGATTGAGTTATCCCCTTTGAGGAGTGCCCCGCAGAAAGACATGTGTGCAGAGAGCCAGGGCTGCCCAGTCAAACTCTATTTTCAGAGGACTACAAATAGCACGATGCTGCACTTTCAAGAGTGTCTTTGCCATAACACACAAGCATCCCACCTTCCCGTAGCCTGTAAACATCCACCAAGGAAGGAGAGAAAAATTATTAAAAAACGGGTTCATCCCATTCAGCCGTAGAGTATTTCAAGATTCTGATGCCCAATTGTGATTCATGCCCTCACTGTATGCCTGTGCCTCTGCATCTGAATTAAGTCCTGCTCTGCCCCAAAGACAAAATATAACTTCAGGGCTGGCAGACTGGTTATAACCTGGAACGACACTTCCTCTACAAAAAGAAGAAGTAGAAAAAAACCCCTGAAACTGGGGCATGTATACAAGTCTGGAAAAGGTCTCTGGACTGTATTTATGAAAGGGGTTGATCACGATCAGAGTTCCGATGTAAACAGCTGACAATTGCAATTAGCTTCACGCCAGGGACATATGAAAACTTGTCAGCT
>OX465103.1:187500-245688 GCA_949987565.1 Luidia sarsii
CCCTACTCTTTCACCAATTCCCCACTCTGCACTTTTCAATGCCCATGACCACCATACAGGGTTTCTTGAATAATGCGCCATTTTCAAAACTTGCTCATCAATCAGGAACAATAAATACCTGTAAAATAAAGTCAATAAAAGTACACTATGTATACAAGAGTCAAACCTGGAACAATTGAACCTCTGTGTGGCTTTTGTTATGCCACATATTGTTTTGTAGTAGGCTGAAAAGAGTCTAAAATTCAGTGTTGTCCAGTCTTGGAGGGCTTAGAATATAGCAACAACACTGGCACTTCAAATTCAGAGCACTTGGCCCAAAGGTTAACACCTGTGACATTATAGCAAGTAACAGAATCCAAATAGAATCCTAACACTGAAGTCCATATCCAGCATATCTCCATGTATGTACAGTTTCTAGCAATGTGTGTATAGGGTGGTGTGTTCCTCAAGACTGTCTCATAGATATCTGAGATGTTCTCATCTTTCTGTTTCATAAAACAGTGATACGAACCAGTGGCGGCATTTGACACAATTCTGACACCAGCATTTATTTATACTCATCACATAGAGCTTGAAAGGGATTGACCAATGTCCCAGCTTGCTAATCCAGAGACCTTAACCACTATACCACCAAGCTGGGATAAAGTGGCCTTTTTTAGTGGCTTAACAACGTACATCTGTACAATGCTGTGGCTATATTAAACCAGAATTGAGCAATAAAAGAGAAATGTTGTAGTAGGACAGCTGTTACAAAATATACAAGGTAGCAATGGTGCTGTGTGAATGAAGTCAACTTGCACGTATCATTACAATGATTTCATCAAGGGAAGCATAGTAGGAGACTACTAGCCCATTCACTTAAAGCAGGTCAAATGGTACAGTCAGTGTGAGATGTTATGACTTGCATGGATGCAGTGTAAAAATAATAATGAAAGGTTTGCCCTCTATTTTTCTTCCTTCCCCTCCCAGGGTTGTTTATAGATGAGCCTGGCAAGAAGCTATGGGTTGCCAGAGCATGTGTGAGGAGACATTACTGGTGTGTCTTCACCATTTCAGCATTAAGGGTTGTTGAGGGCAGACAGGGAGACAGATGGAGCAAGGCAGACCCTTGCGCAAACTCACAGCACCTATTTGAGGTCCAATTATTTTAGTTCAAACTTGCCCAAATGGGGATCAATGAAATCATGACTGAAGCTCTTCACTGAGCCTCTAAAGGAAAGAAAAACTGACAGTGAAATTTTGAAGAAACTTGGAAAAATAGCAACTACACCTGGCTTTAATACTCAGACCTCTGGTTTATACTGCTGTATCAAAGGCATTTTCAAAGCGAAACATGAAATCATTGTAATCACGTAGTTTGTTATCTATTGAGTTGTTTGATACTAAGGATAGGTGATCATCCCTCCTCCTGCCCTTCCTTTTGAAACAAAATCCTGTTGATGTGTCCATGTTGGACCAAAAGAGAAAATAGGATCATAATGACAGGACGTCTTTTGTCACTGAATCTTCCCAGGTTGTCTCGAGTCCAGCAAACTGCATTTGTCTTTCAAGGCATGGAAGCAATCATTGCTAGGAGGAGTTAATAAGTCTGACAAACACTGCTCATCATAGTCAGGGAATATCCTGCAAGATTAAGGGAGTTCCGAGCACAATGGGGGGATATCAGGCACGTGCAGAACACACAGAGAGAGAGAAGAGGGGGTTCGGTTGAGAGTTTGGGAGTGTAGTGAAAGGCAAAACTTACCAGACTGACTCTTAAACCACTCCGAAAGTATTCCGGGAAGGGAAAGTTGAAGGACAGTATCCTCTGAACGAGGATAGTTATTTCAAGACCAAGATAGCAAAACTTGATTACTACACTGCAGAGAATCTTAATGGTGGATTGTGTATAAGGATTACACCCTTCACTGTCTATTTAATTGCTCTTAAACAATACTAGTGGGGAAGAATGTAAAGAACAACGTGTCCTTCTTACTAAAGAGGAAAAATCATTTTTGCAAACCATTTTAAGAATTAGAAGTAAATTAGATGAATAATGGGGATTTTGAGAGCAAAATGACGGTGGTAGAAGATGAAAGAAATGCCGGATTCAAATTTAACGGCTAAGGCTTGTAATAACATGTGTCTGTAAGGGAATCATCTGCAGCCACTAGCTAGCAGCTTCCATAGACTTGTGTGGAAGTTGAAGCCGTATCCAACCAATAGCCATACCTTTGCAGTTTAGAAAACAGAGCAGTATATAACCTATCCAAATTCCACAGCATTCCCCACCCCCTAAAAAATAAAATCAAATATCAAAATCAACAATCCGGTTCTTCTTCATGATTCAAAACTAAACTGTACACCATGCTATCTGAGTCCAGTATTGCAGAGTTGGTAAATACAAAATGAAAACAATGTAGTAACTTTCTTTTATCATAAGAATTTGTTTAAGAAATAGAAGTTCTATTAATTTCCCCCAGAGTTTGAATTAGAATTTTAGTGGGTTTATTTGTGCACTGCTTATTAGGCATATCATTGGAACACAGCCATTTTTTGTTGCGGGTAAAGATTGATTGCATTAGAGATGATTAATTCAAATTGTATGAAAGAAATGCAAGAGGAATATATTTTGTGAGATCTTTGGTGTCGTACCTGCTCATCTTTGTCCGACAGCTCGACCTCTGCCAGGTCAACACTGTTGTAGTTGGGCTTGAGTTCACCCTGCTCATCCTTGGGTCGAAGGTCAGGGTGATACAGGATGTAGCCATTGTTTGTGATTGCAAACGGGTAGCCGCTAACCCCCAGCTGAAAACCAAAAATGGTTGACAACTTTAACTGATTTGCACTGTTTTATAACCACACTACATGTATAACCGTTGAGCATCCTAATGATATATGTCTACTTGTATAATTACTTACCAGGTACTTACCAGTAGTCAAGAAATATTTTGTTTTGTTAAATTCCCTGTGAAAACATGCACTTTCAATTTATAAACTACGGTAATGGGAATGTTGTACTACCACTTCCTAGAACCAAAGCTGGTAGAAAAACCTTTCAATATTGTGGTGCTCAAGCCTGGAATAACATTCCAGCTGGGTTAAAAAATCCTTTTCCCACGTTAGTCCAAAGCTTTGTTTACCAATGTTAACTATTGTATGCAATGTACATGTAATTCTTTAAAATGTAAAATGTAAAATGGGACCCATGGGAGATCATTGCTTTGCAAGCACTGAATGGGACACCCAGTCTAAAGAAGAAATAAATAAATAAATAAATAAGCAATAAAAAGATGAAATTCTAAACTGAAGTCTTTCACCAAAGCCTGAGTTTCTTAGCCCTATGGGAGTGTGTTTGTTCTATGGAGGAAGGGGGTTGCTAGTTCTACTCACCTTGTATGCTGGTGTCAGTTTCAGGAGCTCTTTCACGGGAACATCAACGCCAGCTACTCCCAGCAAGATGCCCTGATCCTTCTGTGCTCACATACATGGTAGAGAGAAGTACAGTCAGATAATGGTGAACGTTTAGAGTCACACCATCAGCGTCATCTCTTTCGAGAAGGAGTACAAGCAAGAAAATTATCTGTTCTTCTCAGTGCCACACTCCTTCTAGAAAGAGCTAGATGACATACATGGTATCACTGCAAAACTTTCCACATTGTGATTCCACCGCACAAACCTTCAAGTCTTATCAGAGAGATATATCAAGGAATGTATCTTAACCATCCCCCTCCCCCGAATAAAACAAACCCGGCCAAAAATGATACGAAAAAAGCATTTTGAATATTTTGAAAAATGGCAAAGAAAACTTTGATTGGACTGGGATGTAGATGACATCCTTCCCAGATAATCGACTAGTCTTTGCTGGAGTGGGGGCCAACAAACAAGTTGCTATTGAGAAAGGTCCTGCTAGGATTGAAATGTCATGCCGTCTATCCTTTGAAGTTGATATTAAAATAGCACAGAACTTTCTTTTTTTTTTCATTCTATTCCTAAGATCTTTGGATGAAGTTTGAAGAAAAGCCAACTATTGCTACTCACACTACTGCTCTCTCGGTTGAAGACTGGTTGGGACACTGTGGTCATCAGTTGCAAACCCTTTGTCAACATAAACACAGAGAAGGATGTTAGACAATCTTGCCAAATCTCATGAGTAAACAGGGGGAAATTCCTTATGTGGATTACCCATGGACAGTTTCTCTTTACTGTGACAGCTCATTTGCATATTTCTCCTGCGCAGCGCCCTCACATGCCCCACTATGTATTAGTAGAGTCATTCAAGCTAGAGAACTTGTCCTTGCACATCTCATACACTGTACTTACTACAAGAATAGTCGCCTTGAGCTTTCTTTCTGCATGACTCAATTGGGGGTTTACTTAAAATGACGCTCCACCATTAAAGAAGCAGTCAGTGAATGTACACCATCCTTGTCGTGTCACATTTTCTGAGGTGTCACATTCCTTCACCTGATTAAAATTAATGATGCAATCCTTGTGGATAGAGTTGACTATTTGCGGGCACTGGCCTAAATACTGGTTGGTTCATGGAGTAGATTGAAGGCTGTATGCTAAGCAAGAGATCTCAGGTTCAAATCCCCTCAATACTTTGCTTATACCAAATTTCGCATCAATCATAGATGTTAAAATAATAGTTCATCCTGTCAAGAACTAAATTACAAACAATAAAACAATGCCACAATTTGCAAGGAAATATTTCCCTAAAAAAACAAAACCAATTGAAGACATCTGCTGAATAGACAACTGACTTGAACAAGTTGACAATTATCATGTACATGTAGGCTACATCCAAAATTGAAACAAACTTTTGAAATCACTGAAACAGAAATAGAAAGCCCTCTAGCTAACTACAAAGCATTAGAAATTGCATTAGCATTTGAAGCACAATCTCTGAATAAATTAGCACAGGCAGACAAATGGGTTATTTCTAACTACTTTTGAATTAACGCTTAGCAGAAAGCTTCTACTTCTATTAATCAGCTTAAAAAAACTGCAAATTAAATTGGTCATAGCAATACTAGATTTCCTCTCTCTCTCTCTCCATACAGCTTGCTGTGGAGCTCCAACAAATTCAATGTCAATACATGATGAAAAGACATTTTGTGACACAACACTATGCCACGGTTTCAAAGACTAAAACTAGGACAAAACCTTTCCCTCTAGCAAACTCATCTGTGGAGAATAAAAATGTTAGAAAACAGTGGAAAACTTTTGAACAATTCTGACAAGTGGAAAAGAAAACTTTGATTGGACCCGGAATACTGGTACACGCAACCCAAGACCTCTGGTTTTTGCCATCTGAGCTATCCAACCAAGTCCAGATGGTAAGAGTTCTGGTAGGCAAGACTAGAGGTCTCAGGTTCAAGCCCAGGTCAAGTACAAGTTTTCTTTGTCATTTAAAAAATGGCTCAATGGGAAGTAGGAACAAGAAATAGAATAAGAAATCACTGCTTATGCTATGAATCTTTTACAGAAACCCTGAGCCTGACAAAGCAGTCTTTCATAACCCCCTAAAACTATCACTCTGAAATGTTCCCACACTGGCATTGTTTGTATTAACTTCTTCACCATTATTTTAGATTGTATTTTTAGTAATCTAAGCACCATTGGAATTACCGTAAAGCATTTTGTTCACAAATTTCATATCCATGTTTGCCAGAGGGATACTAACTCAAAGTAGGATGGATGCACAATGTATCTAGTCTGTTTACTAAACACAAGGAATCCTTGCTCGCTAATGAGGAAGAGACAGATGGCTAACGAAGAAGCCTGTCAGATACCAGGGACTAACGAGCATTCATTATTCTCCACATTGTATCCCAAGACTGTACGAGACTGAATCAATCAGGTTTATAAGCCTCTTGCAAGATTCAAGTGCCCAACTGATTGCACAGCCTGCTTGTCCATGACGTCATCTGAAATCACGAAGCGGTGCATGGATACCAGAAAGTCCAGGCTGCCTTGCGTAAATAAAGCAAGCTGGATTCTTAATATAGATGTTATGGCAAGCTCAGGCATCGACTCAGTTTAATTAAGAGTTGACTCGATAATTTACGAGAGAAATTTTGTTGTGTGATTAATGAAAAGAGCCAGGAAATGTCAGTTTCATTTTGCCGTATTGACCTCCCAACTCCTCCCTACTCCAATATCCAAGCGATTCCCAAGAGGTGTTGGAATACCAAGTGATATCTCGTAATGCTCTGAGAAATCTAAACAAGCATTTGGATGACACCATGTGGTTGGAGAGAGACGGCAACCGTTACTTGCCTCTAAGGAAAAGAAGACTTACGGTATGTCAACAACCGAGACCAACACAGACGCAGGTTGGGTTTGAGGGACTTAGACAAATTAAAGATGGCCGACGGGCAATATCTTGGTAGCTCAGCAACTTCAATGTCCTTTTGGGAGGAACTGTCACAGTCAATGTCTCCTATAACAAGGTTGAACTTAACCTTGACCATATGAAAACTTATGGCCTGAGAGAATACCGGTCTGATGGTATGAGTTTGAAAATGAAGTTTCCAAATCAGCTCGTCAAAGTGTCTGTAGAGACAGTTATAATATCCTAGTTTCTGTATTGTAATCAAAGACTCTGCAATATTACATCAACACAGTCCTCGACTTGATATAGAAAAGTGATGATACCTTGTCTGTGAATGGTTTGCCTTGTGCTTGTCCTCCATACTAACTAACTAAAATGCTGTGCCAATTACCACTAAGATCTACCAGTTCTATCTCAGCTGTCCCATAGCTGTGCTGCTATACCACACCTTAAGCAAGACAACTTGGGACCAGTTTCATACAGCAGTATAAGCACCAACATTTTGCTTAAGCACAAAATGTCATGATTCACAAGAACATTTTGCCAACCCAAATTTCACTTTTGTTTCATGCTAAGTAAAGAATAGTTGAATACAAGTCAGAAGCAACTGACATCACATCGTAATTTGTTTTGTAATTCCGTTTTTTATGCCTAGCAGATTCTCACACTCAAGCGGCCCTATGAAATCGAACCCTGCTTAGCCTGGACATCTGTCCTTGTTTAACACAAGATTGCCAGCTACATTTCAAATATTTGCTTGCTGCACGTAACTTGTATTGCAATCATGGGTGTCTAGCATAAAATACAAGTGGAAGTTTGGCTGGAGGCTTGATTTGATTCAGCAAGGCTTTTAACGCTTAATCAAATTGTGGTGCTTAAGAAGCCCCATGAAAGTAGCCCCAGGTGTAAAGGCTTATGTCCTTATCACAACACTCTACTCTTCTCCATCTGTGTCTGTGTCTGAGATGACTCTATATCTACTTGGCTGTATCTCATTCCAAAGCACCATATTATATCCCAAGACTTTGCACAAATCCTGTGTGATAATGCCTGACAATATCTACAGGGTATCAGAAGTCAACTATGAAGAATTCTAGGACTAAGAGTGCAAAGGTACAGGTAACTCAAATCTCTACCAGTGATCAGTCAAGTGCATCTACATGTACTAGTCTGCATTAGTTCTTAATGTACAGATTTTGTGTTTAACATGTCACATTTTATGTTTGCACATTGCTCATCAGAGTTTCTCAAAATTTAGGAGGGCCTGACGTTTCGATCCTAGAGGGACATTTCTCAAAGTTTTCATAACTCATGTGCTGAGGGTGAAGATAGGGGATGGGGAAGTGACACAGGAGGGGGTGGGGAGAGGGGGTGAGGAGAGGAGAGGGAGGAGAAAGTACAAGAGGTGGATGATAAAGAGGATGGGGAAGAGGAAAAGAGGGAGAAGAGAAGAAAAAGTAGGTAGAAAGAAGGTTGCGGGGAGGAGAAGGTTGATTTAGAAGTGGAGTGAGGAAGAGGAAGAGGGGAGGGAGGAAGAGCAGGGGAAGAAGAGGAGGAGGAGGAGGAGGAGGAGGAGGGGGAGGAGGAGGAACAGGAACAGGAGGAGGAGGAGGAGGAGGAGAAGGGGGAGGAGGAGGAGGAGGAGGAACAGGAACAGGAGGAGGAGGAGGAGGAGGGGGGAGGAGGAGGGGGGGAGGAGGAGGAGGAGGAACAGGAGGAGGAGGAGGAGCAGGAGCAGGAGCAGGATGAGGAGAAGGAGGTGTTCAATCACATTTTCTAAGCCTCCTTCATAAATTGTCTGCAGAGTAGCGAGAGTAATGAATACAGCAAAGACATTATGTGTTAGGATCAAGCTGTGTGTTGCAGAATTATCAGAATTCATCTGCAGCAATCTACCGTAGATTAAGCAGCCAGCTTTCACTTAGAACCTGCAACAGGCATGGATCAATATCTAATAGACATTTTGAGGACCATGTGATTGTCAGATCTGATGCTGTCTAGTTCAGGGTGTGGAGCATGTTTGGCTGAATGCCAATCAATTTCTTGTCTAGCCACCCCACAAAGCCTCTAGTGATTCAGTCTAAAATGCTTCCAATCACAGAGACGACACAAAGCAAAACCCACGTCCCTTCATTACAGCTACAAGCCCTCAGCTCACCCACACTCACACTACTGCAGCCCTAAAGAACAAACAGAAATCGAACAACCACACAAAAAGATTGCCACAAAACCGTTAATAAATAAAACGCATGCAGAAAAGAGAAAACCAGAGGGAAAAAATAGTAAAAGCTTGTAGATTCATACTTACCGGAGAACCACTGTAATTTTTGTTTCCATTATATGAACAAAAATGCCTGAGCTGGCAGGTTTTTTTTACTGATCATACAGTTACTGTTAATGCAGATTAGAGGAATGGTGAAGTTGAATTGGAGTGGCCTTGAGAGGGGAATGTACTTGTTCAACATGACTCACTTAGTAGATACCTACTTTGGAGATTTTCCCCAAACCCTCGTCTGGTAATTGGTGATCGGCGATATAATCTTATCCCAAGGTATATGCTTTTATCAAATTTTCATTTTAATCCCCATTCCAGGCCAGCGAAGTGTCTTGGGGGATCACTTTCACTTACACACCTGTCCCAAAGAAGTAGTCTCCCTAATTTAGGGGTTATCTTTACAAAAAGAAATTAGAGGGAAGTTTTTAAAATTCCTCCGCATAATAATGAGAAAACAATGAACTCATTGAAAAAAGTGTAGGGCTGTTTTATTCCCTATTTGAATTCAATTTGGGAATGGGAAAATTGAAGGGAATTTATATATTTAAGAAAATTTAATAATTCTTTCTGGGAATTTCTCTCAGATTGGCAGGCATTGCAGTGTGGCTGAATATGTGCACCAGGGCACCGGCTTTTTGCATTGTTATTTGCCAGGGAACCATGTAAATTGTGCTTTGATTTGCAGACATGCTTCCATATTCGGTTACCAACCAAAACTGGTAGCCGTCCAAAAATGTCCTTGTTTAAGCATTCATTTAGGACAGGTTACCAACCAAGTATTGAGCTTTCAACTGGTAGCCATCCTGGATAGCATACTAAAACATCCATTTCACATTGAGATACCAGCCAAATATTGAAATAGAACTGGTAGCCATCCAGGATAGCTTAACATTCATTGACTTCAGGTCACCGGCCAAATATTGTGACCCAAATGTTCCACACTCATTGTACAAGGTACTGCAGAAAATAACATAGCAACTCGTATTCCTAGTCAGCAATTTGGCACTCAATTTCTATAATTTATCATCTTGAATGCACTCAAAAGAGTTTTTCTGTTGCTGAAAGTGATCAATTTCTGCTGTAGCTTAAAATTTAGAAATGGTAAACTTCATTTTACTTCTCTCCCCCAAAGTAATAAATTAATACCTTAGCTTTCAAGTCAGAAATTGTTATCTTCATCTTAGTTTTGTTGATCTTTTTTTGTCCTTTTTTTTTTTTTGGGGGGGAGTTTGTTTTCAAGTTTGATAGAAGCCAGAATGCAATGCCTGTGACCTGAGTTAAAACTGAAAACGATAGAGCCACCTCATTTACCAGCGTATCCATGTAGACATTGGTCCAGACAGTCACATGGTCCTCCTCAATCACCATTGGACGGCTCAGCACATGGATGTATTTCTGTCCCAAGGTAAAGGAGAGAGAGAGAGAAGGAAAGTCAGATCTTTATTTTGGGCAGTGTTTGTTTCCAGTGGCTTTCTGAACATTAACAGTGTCCTTAGAGCACTTCTCATTTCTGGGGAGATTTTCACAAAGCCTAATGGTCCATTGTAACTCAACTTATAATGGGCTATCCATCAGACTCACAGTTTCCGTGTACCAATCTGTCCCAATTTAGGCGTACCATTAATAGATGTCTTTTTAACCTTTATCTCCTCCTTGTTAGTTTGAATTCCCTTTCCCCCTTCTTAGCCATCACCTTGAGTGGCTTCCGTTAGGCCTTGGTGTTGGCGATTCTCCATAAAAAGAATCACTATTCACCCCAGGATTGGTTGGAAGTTACGATGAGTTTGGTGAGATCAACCACAGGTTGAGATTTCACGGAGCCATAACAAACTACTGCAGCCCTTATTTACAGTGGAAAATCCCTCTGGAGACAGTTGTGATTGCTTCTTTGCATATGAGACATAAGACAACTCTGCACCGGTGATCCACACAATCAGGAAGGTGGTTGTATGTGCAGGCAGTAGGTGACAGGATCTCATGTCTAATGTCTTCACAACAGATGAACCTCACTTGGCTCTCAGACTTCCTGAATGTAAATCCTCCACTTGCTCTCAATGCTTGGGCCCCTTTTGCATTTCTATGCTGCACAGAATGTGCTTTTAATCAAACCCTTCTTGGATTTGGTTGTTTAACCCGTTTGAGTACCCAACTGCCCTTTGCCTGCCTCTAGGATTGTCAAAAGGAGCCTTGATGAGATTCCCCAACAACTCGGCACATCATTGTAGATTGGCCTCTGAATAGACTCATAACGGATTAGGTCTGTGACCTAAGACCCCCAAAAAGACAAGAGATGATGCTGCGATGGATGGTGTTGGGCTTGTACCGCACTCATTGCCAAGGTTTGATTACTCCGCCCCAAGTGTTTTAATTTCTCCTGGTCGATGGGTCATCGTTGTCCGTCTTTCAAACTTGGGTCCGGGGGAAAGACGGTGCTTGGATGCCTGAGTCGTGACCAGCATACAATGTTTCCTGAGGCTGCAGATATTGTACGCTACGGTCGCCCATTTAATCAGGTTTCATTCCTTAGACCGGACTTAACCTCTGTTTCTCCATTTAGTTTTCAAGTTCCTTCTTGGAAGCACCTTTGGGATTCAGGCAATTGCTGCTGACTTCTTTCCTTTCTGGCCACTGTGTATTTATAGAGCATTCCATTATTGTATCTTATGGGTGTATGGTGAGGGAATACTCATCCCATTATATGAGACATTGATGACTTTTCATAGAAAAGCCTCTTACGAAATCCGCTGGCCAGTGTAATTGATAAAACAAGAGTTCTGTCATTTGATTTAGGGTTTGGGTCCATTTGGCAAATACACAACTCGCATCTTAATGGACACGCTAAGAATTAATGAGAGAGGGGGGAGTGGAATTAACATGGATCACTTTACATGATCATGTGAGTCTTTGAGGAATAGCGGCCATTATGTTGCATAAAGCAATCTCCATCATTGCGTTGTGCTGCCTGCCGTGTGGGGAAGAGGAGAAATCACTCCGATTGGAGATTGTTTATAATCCCCACATCCAACAAAACGCTCTTTGGTGAATGTCCGCACACAGAGAAATGCACACATTCTATTGTGTGTCATGCAGTAGTTGGGAAATCACAAATCAAATCTTCAAACCTTCAACAAAGAGTTTTGATTCATTTTAATTTGATCGCCACTGGCAATATTGGCAGAGTTGAGTATTAAAACTTTGTCTGTCTGGTAATGGTGGATGCGTGGCTGACTCACAAAAAGGCTCATTTTGAAGGCATGGTGAAGAGGTTTAATGAATATCACTTTGTGTGCCTCAGGAAAAAAGGGATAAGGATGAAGACACAATCCAAGTTGAAGAGGTCACACTCTATTGTCATTTTCTTCATTGAGATAAATCTTAAACAAAAGCACCATTTGTATATCATGCCTACCAATTGGTTTTATCTCATTCATATTGATAACACTCAGTTGATTTTCTGTGAATTTTTTACAATTTGGTTGAAAAAAAAATATTATTAAAATTGTTTGAGTTTTCATAAAAGATCATAAAATGAAACTGTTTCCAATGAGAGTATTTTCAAAAGGGGGTTGAGAAAAGTGTGTTTTAAAATGAAGCATCTCACCCTATGATTATTTTCATTTCTTAAGAAGCATTTCCCCCCCCCCCAAATACATAGTTTTCGACCCAAAAGGTAGGAGACATTTTTAGGGGAACTCCTTAGTTGCTTGTTCCTCATAAACATATCTCTCCTTTGAAGAATGTCATAAAAATAAAAACAAAGATAGGGACGATTTTAAGAATTTGAAAAATCGGCAAAGAAAGTTTGACTGAACCAGATTTTGAACCACCAACCTCTACATGTAGCTAATGGAAAAACACTCTGAATATGAACAAAAAGGAACTCATCTGTGCTTTGGGGCAGATCACAGTTTTTTTTCTTTCTGGATTTTTACAAGAAAACAGGAATCTGGCACTATGAACCTTTATCATACCGTATGTATCACTCCAGGAAAATATTGTAATTAGATTGGATGTTTTCTGCCGCATACTCTGTTTGTTATCAATAAGTTCTACTCCCACTCCGATTGGGTTTCAAGTTGTGGTCACCCCGGCTGATTCCTCCGGCAATTTTTTTTTTGTCTGGCACAGGGATAACTTTACCGATGCCAGCCACTTGACAATCCAATATTGTCAAGCGCTGTCAGTGTCACACTCGAAAAAGTATTGATGGAAATTTCCCCGTCTGAATCTGCCAAGATTCCCAGACTTGGTGAGCTGATCTAGACAGGGCACGTTTATCACGAACTCTGAAATTTGAGAGTTAATTGTGAGGTCGAGGGTTGGGCAAAGCCAACTAGGTCGTTCTTTCCGTCAAGTTGAAAACAGAGTCAATTCGGAAATTTGATTTGTGCCCCTAATGTAAAGAGCCAGTAAATCCCTGTGACCCCATATTCGATCTTAGCCCCTTCAGGTTGTTCAGATTTGTCTTGACTCAAATTCGCTTTATTTGGAAAGAGGTGCGAAGTGTGGAGAACAGAAAATGCCTAGCTGAAAAATAGTACTGACGAGATTAAAAAATAGCATGAATACATTTCTACATAAACTGATAAATACAAGCTTCACCTGTTTTGAAAATTGGAAATTACTGAAAAAGTCAAGAATACTGGACTGGACGCATATGGAGGTATATGAACGCAGACACCATGGTTGAGCATACTAAGATTCTACAAAATTAAGAGAGGATTAAGTTCAGATGCCAGTCCAGTCAAATTGTCTTCGCTATTGTCATTACTCTATTGAAATCCCCCTGAGAGCTTCTTTTACTTTGCTTGCTTGAAACTGAAATTAAAAACTGTGCACAATATTCTTTCTCCTGACTTACCGAGGCATTTTCCTCCACATCTGCCATAGCACCAATCCTTGTATAGTATCCTTTCCCAAAAAGACAAAGAAAGAATGTTTTTAGTTGTTGATTTGTTTGATGGCAAAGTTGATAAGTCATGGGATTATGCAGAATCCTTCTCAGGACAAATATCTTTTGTGGGCATCTATGCCAACTCTCTATGAAAACTCAGTGCATCTGATGTCCTTTGTGTTCAGATACGGAAGTGGTTTGAGTCTTGAAAACCTCTTGACATGATTCTAAATGTTTTCAATTTGCTCCGATTCATTCTGGAGATACTGAGTTCCTGACACTTCTCAGAGTCACACTAATAATGCTCACAGCATCAATGCAAAACATTGTGAAACTGTCATGCAAGCCTTCAAATCTCATCTCCAGTTAGCGGTTCATCTAAGAGTCTGTCTCACTCTTGACAGAGATGATAATACACACAGTGTCAACACAAACATTCATCACCCTGAAGAAACTGCTGGATCCTATCTCTTTATTAAAAAAATGAAAACATATTGGAGTCCTACAAAGCGGGGGTCTCATTTCAGACCGGCAATCTGATGTTGCCTTTAAGTGTTCTCTCCATGCCTGTTATCTTGGGGAGACATCAAATTGAGGATGTAGCATTTCAGGCCCTCATCTGCCAGCATTGCCCGGCAACGGTGGGGGAACTCATTATTGACACACCCTTGGCATGCAATCTGAAGAAATGAGGCCTCAGGCCCTTCTTAGCGGTAAGCCTAGACTTTATAGCCATGCAGTATTTGGAAAGAAAACTTGGCTAGGCTTTCATTTTGAAAAAGGGCTCTGTATGCCGTCATAATAAAACTGGGAATTGATTTAAACAAGATGCAAATAAACTAGATCTATCAAACTAAAAATAATCAATACATTTTTGCTGCCAACTGGTTAAAGAAGTCAGAGACTTTCTTGAAGACCTTTGATACATTTTGTAAAATTCTAAAAGAATTACATGTTGAGGGGCTGAAATTCCGACATCCTAGCAGGACCTTTGCCTTTTAGAAAGATCCTGCTAGGATCCAAATGTCACGCCCTACAAATGCTTGTGATTTCCATTTTTTGTCTCAAACAATCCAGAGGACCTGACATTTTGATCCTAGAAGGATCTTTGAGGAAGTTCCTCCTTAGATTGAAACTTTAGGCCCTCATTTCTGAGATTTGCATTTTGTAATTTCAAGTTAGCATGAATGTATTGAAATCGCATCTGTGAGTGAGTGTGCCTTTATGTCGCTGTTCAATGAGCATCTTGCAGAGACCATGCTGTGTCTATTGTAAGGACAGTGCTGGTTCCCAACTAAAGAAAGGAGGCTATATAATGTGCAGTGGGATACATATCTTATATAGCAACTCTTCTTTCCATTAGTAGAAGCACCTTCTCTATTTCATGTCATCATTCAGCCTCCCCTCCTCCAACGATGACCGGGCAATTTCTTGGTCATTCAACACTCACCTTTGTTTTGGCAGCTCATTGCTTTCACATTGGGGTCATCTTTAATATCGCCCCCTATCAGATAGGTGAACACACGGACCTGCAATTGGACAATAAGCACCCATGGACATTTTTGATCAGCCAAAAGAGAGAAAGATTCTGTCTAATTGGATTAGGTTGTCCCTCTATAATTCCCAGCATCAGCGAATCTAAACGTTTACAGTTTGTGATTGTGGGTGTATTTTCATCGCTAGTTTTTCCTTCCTCTATCTCCATTACATTCCCACATTTCGAGACAAGCTTTTTTGTCACTGTTTCACAGCTATTGTGAGTGCCTTAAAAATGTAACCCCTCTAAAATTATTGCTCATTAATTTGCCTTTTTGTTTAGGAAGCAGTGATGGTAAATGAAACAGATACATAGGTTCAGAGGGCTTGTCTTTGGATGGGGTATGAATAATAACACTCTTGATTTTTAATCAAAGAAATAAGGAAAAGCTGACTGTGAAGATTTTGGAAAAAAAGAAAAAGAAAAATGGCTGAGAAAACTTTGGCTGGACTGGGACATGAGCCGGAGACCTCTGGTTTTGGTGTACCAGTTCTCTTACCAGCTGAGGTTGAGCGCTGGTATGCAAAACCAGAGGTCTTGGGTTGAAGTCCCAGTTCAGTCAACATTTTCTTTGCCAATTTTCAATTTGTCTTTTTTACAAATCATCAAAAAGGTAGACGATTTGACAGGTTGGCATATATAAGGCCAGACTGAACAAAGAAGGCTTTGTAACATTCCAAAGTGTTTCACCTTGGGACTTTGTATTACTATCAAAATGTTGATGGATAAAAACTGAAAAAAAAGAGTTAAATCTCCAAATTCCATAGCATCTTTGATTTGATTGCATCAGCTTTGAAAAATTAAGATGGCGCAGTTATTGAATAAGCTTTCTGGTATGGGCTCCCTGGTGACTAGGAATTACATGTTGGTCGTCGTTGTATGTCTCAAAAAGCTCTTGGTAGGTATCATGAGCTCCGTCAGTGATCAACATAATGGCCTGGTTGCAGCTGGCTCCCATTCCTGTGTTGTTGAACTGCATTTCAAAAGAGCAAAACAAGATAGGAAGTAAATGTTTGGTCAATCTGTTAAATTGCCATTTCCAACCATTAACCAATGGGTTTATTGTACATGGCATAGGTACTGGACTGGGAATTGTGTGCATTGTACAATGGCTGGCTCACTGAAGGTTGGTATGTCTTTCTGAGATAGAGAGGGGGGATCTTCATATAATCAGTTAGATTGGGCAGATGAACTAAGCATCGGTCCTACTGACTAGGGCTAGGTCTTAATGACTAGGGCTAGGTCTTAATGACTAGGACTAGGTCTTACTGACTATGGCTAGGTCCTACTGACTATGGCTAGGTCCTACTGACTATGGCCAGGTCCTACTGACTAGGGCTAGGTCTTACTGACTAGGACTAGGTCCAACTGACTAGGGCTAGGTCCAACTGACTAGGGCAAAGTCCAACTGACTATGGCTAGGTCCAACTGACTAGGGCAAAGTCCAACTGACTAGGGCTAGGTCCAACTGACTAGGGCAAAGTCCAACTGACTATGGCTAGGTCTTACTGACTAGGGAGAGAGGGGACTAGTTGAGAGGGAGAGGGAGAGGGAGAGGGAGAGGGAGAGGGAGAGGGAGAGGGAGAGGGAGAGGGAGAGGGAGAGGGAGAGGTAGAGGTAGAGGGAGAGGTAGAGGTAGAGGGAGAGGGAGAGGGAGAGGGAGAGGGAGAGGGAGAGGGAGAGGGAGAGGGAGAGGGAGAGGGAGAGGGAGAGGTAGAGGGAGAGGGAGAGGGAGAGGTAGAGGGAGAGGGAGAGGGAGAGGGAGAGGGAGAGGGAGAGGGAGAGGGAGAGGTAGAGGTAGAGGGAGAGGGAGAGGGAGAGGGAGAGGTAGAGGTAGAGGTAGAGGGAGAGGGAGAGGGAGAGGGAGAGGGAGAGGGAGAGGGAGAGGGAGAGGGAGAGGGAGAGGGAGAGGGAGAGGGAGAGGGAGAGGGAGAGGGAGAGGGAGAGGGAGAGGGAGAGGGAGAGGGAGAGGGAGAGGGAGAGGGAGAGGGAGAGGGAGAGGGAGAGGGAGAGGGAGAGGGAGAGGGAGAGGGAGAGGGAGAGGGAGAGGGAGAGGGAGAGGGAGAGGGAGAGGGAGAGGGAGAGGGAGAGGGAGAGGGAGAGGGAGAGGGAGAGGGAGAGGGAGAGGGAGAGGGAGAGGGAGAGGGAGAGGGAGAGGGAGAGGGAGAGGGAGAGGGAGAGGGAGAGGGAGAGGGAGAGGGAGAGGGAGAGGGAGAGGGAGAGGGAGAGGGAGAGGGAGAGGGAGAGGGAGAGGGAGAGGGAGAGGGAGAGGGAGAGGGAGAGGGAGAGGGAGAGGGAGAGGGAGAGGGAGAGGGAGAGGGAGAGGGAGAGGGAGAGGGAGAGGGAGAGGGAGAGGGAGAGGGAGAGGGAGAGGGAGAGGGAGAGGGAGAGGGAGAGGGAGAGGGAGAGGGAGAGGGAGAGGGAGAGGGAGAGGGAGAGGGGGAGGGAGAGGTAGAGGGAGAGGGAGAGGGAGAGGGAGAGGGAGAGGGAGAGGGAGAGGGAGAGGGAGAGGGAGAGGGAGAGGGAGAGGGAGAGGGAGAGGGAGAGGGAGAGGGAGAGGGAGAGGGAGAGGGAGAGGGAGAGGGAGAGGGAGAGGGAGAGGGAGAGATATGGAGATGGTTGGGATAGCACTGTGTGATGAGGGAGAGGGAGAGGTAGAGGGAGAGGGAGAGGGAGAGGGAGAGGGAGAGGGAGAGGGAGAGGGAGAGGGAGAGGGAGAGGGAGAAGGAGAGGGAGAGGGAGAGGGAGAGGGAGAGGGAGAGGGAGAGAGTGAGAGAGAGTGAGAGATATGGAGATGGTTGGGATAGCACTGTGTGATGAGGGAGAGGGAGAGGGAGAGGGAGAGGGAGAGGGAGAGGGAGAGGGAGAGGGAGAGGGAGAGGGAGAGGGAGAGAGTGAGAGAGAGAGTGAGAGAGAGATATGGAGATGGTTGGGATAGTACTGTGTGATACAAGTACATGTTAACTCGCATGACTGCATTAATGGCTATTAGACTATGTCTGAGTACCATCCATACCCCACACAGTATAGAGATGTAGTCTAGGCCCACTTCTCCCCACTCCACCTCCTTCATGACTATTAATATTCTAGCCAACTAACTATTAATACAAGGAAATGTTATTAGACTGGTAATCTGCAAGCTAGGGCAGATCCAGCAGAGCAATTATCTATAAATACACGCAGACTTGATGATACAGGAAGCCAGACATTCTCAATGGGGAATATTCACGATACCAGTGAAGTGAATTTCATGGCACAGTAAACATCTTTAACAATAAAAACCCTAATATAATGGTTTTTATATCTTCATAAATCTGAATCCAGGTATGCATTAAAGTCATTTCTGATTTTGGAAACACAGTCAGACATGATAAAAGACATCATTGTTCACAAAAAAATGATGAAATCAATGTATTTTTTTCTCATGTATTTCTTTTCAGTCTCTTCCTGAATGTCAGAGTAGCGGTAGAAATGATGGCTTTTTAAATCCTATGCAATGCAATGATTGCCCCAGCACACAGTCAGATGAGCTGCTAATAAAGAAACTAATGGTAGAAACATGTGTGACTTATCGCAGCGGCTTAGTCCGTCATGCTCCATCGGTGAGACTAAAAGCGGAGACCTCACCATTCTACCATTACTTCTTGTCGGCTAACGTTAAGAAAGTTGCCACACATTCATATCAACGGTAATCGTTCTTAATACTCACTAGCGCAATTACAAGCAACTTAAGGGATTTGATCACGCGAAAAGTCATTTCCGTTCTCAGCCATTTATAATCTCTGCCTTTGTGAGAGGTCCCGATAGGATTGAAACATCAGACTGTCTAGATTGTGGAGATCATGGTCAATTGAGTCCATGAATGTCTGTGCATTACACTTGAAAAAACAAACACAAAACCCAGATGAAATTTGCAGACTATTTGTTTGGAGAAACCTTGGCAAACGTGCTTCTATTCCACAACTGTCCATTTCTGCACTGTCACCATAATGTCATCAAGAACATGGCAGTCTTTTCCTGACATGAAGTCTGTCTTCCAAGCCTCACAATTCCCTCAATACTCAAAGTCCCTTTCCAATCACCTCAAACACCTTTCCAATAAATCCTCATCAAAATGAAGTGATAATAGAGGTTGTAGGTGGATTTTTGCTGCAAATAGCCCATTAGTTTTCATGCACAGGGTAGTAGCAGGGAGAATAGTGCACAGAGTGAATGCTATGTGAGTGATGCTTTAAGCACCCAGGCCTATACCCTAATGGTGCACACCACCCTTAGTGTGGGTCTGTATGTCCTGTCTCAGGACTCTGATTTAATGAAACTTAGTGTCGGACATAAGCGTCGCCATCATTGCCACGCTTGAGTCTCCACCGCACCCTTATTGCCCTCCATAATTCAAAAAAATTGCAATCACTTTAAAAGCAAGTGCTAGTTTTTTCTCCCCATCCATCTGCATAATGTCACTGGTGAGTGTTACTTGTGTACGATGCATAGCATCATATCTGCTAATAGTGAAATACTGTGTCATTTCTTTCTGGTTGTTCGCAACCAGAGAATTACTGAGTAAATAATCAAGCCTGTCAGAAAGGCTAGCATACAAAACAACCAGGACTGTCTATCTTGCACAAACTTAACTTCTTGTTTAGACACCTGAAACCCAAACGATAAAAAGCATCCCATTTTTTATTTATTTTTTATTTTTTTTGGATTTTGAAAAATGGCAAATAAAACTTTGACTGGATCGGGACTTGAACCTGAGACCTCTGGTTTTGTGCATCAGCGCTCTTACCATCTGAGCTATCCAGCCCTTAGATGGTGGCCTTCCCTAATAGTCAACTAGTCTTTGGCACACCAGCGCTCTTACCATCTGAGCTATCCAGCCCTTAGATGGTGGCCTTTCCCTAATAGTCAACTAGTCTTTGGCACACCAGTGCTCTTACCATCTGAGCTATCCAGCCCTTAGATGGTGGCCTTCCAAATTAATAGTCAACTAGTCTTTGGCACACCAGTGCTCTTACCATCTGAGCTATCCAGCCCATAGATGGTGGCCTTCCCTAATAGTCAACTAGTCTTTGCTGGGGTGGGGTGGGGGGGCAGCCAAAAGCATATCTATTTTTAGGATTTAAAAAAGGAGTCCTACAGCTAAATTAAATGTTCATGTTTGCTTAAAACATCTAGGGTTTACAGTGCAGTGTAAAGTACAGCCTTGTACTGAAAAATACTGAAGAGTCCAGGAAATACAAGGTCACCAATGAGGGCAGGCTTGTTGGCTAAAAAACATTTAGGTTCAGTGAAACACAGGGAAACAGGGATTTCCTAGTCCAAATGCACACTGGTGGTCATAGGGCCTTTGTTCGCACTACAACAATTTACCAGAGGCATTTCTGGGAAATGAGGAGGTTTTTTTCACACTACTCTTTCCTTAACCAGGCAAGGAAAGAGAGGTAAGGTGAATTGGAGGTGTGCTAGGTCATCCATCCCAGGACTGTGTGGCATCATTGAGATTCAGGAAACAGACAAAGCTTTGCTTGGCTTGGGAACTTGATAAAGCTTCCAGACGACTCAAACCAATAGATAACAGCACAATTACTCACAGCATCCAGTAGATCAAAGGCTTCAGTCAGAGCCTTGTCAAGATTTGCGATGTTCTTAGGGCTTGGAATTTGAGTCAATCCTTGCTTGATCAACTGAAAAGATGAAAAAAGAAAGACAATATTTATTGACTAATATGCCACCAGTTTTTATGACACTTCCCTTCAATTCCATAGCCAAATAGGGTTCCAATCAAGCCCCCTCCCAACCCACAAAATGTCCCCAAAACCAAAGTATATGAACCCCAAGGCAGTCTTAAGCATCCTTCATTGTCTGATGTATCAATTGATTGACCTCCAATGACTGTACAATAAAGGTGTGGGTATCTGCCATCTTGGATCCATTTAGTGGTGTGTACTCTGCAGTGTATGAAATAGCATTGAACCCTTGGCAACAGACACAAAAAATGTCCCCAAAAGTGCTTGAATTTTGTACTTTTTTCAAAAGAGGGGAAAAAACCGAAAAAAACGTCCATGCATCCAATTCTCTGATACAGAAAAACAAAACAGAACCCTTGAAAACTCAAAGGCAATAAAACAGGAGGCTATATATCAAGTCCTTTAATGGAGTCACTGAGGCTGAACCACAACTTGGTTATACCTAAAAGATATTTGATGAAGGGATAGGGGAGGGGATGGAAATGCTTCAGAAGACAGGGACAGGTTCAAGGCTGCTTGTCTGCAGCAGAGCCTGACCTGGGGAGGGATAACTCCAGCAGATGTTGGTCTGAGCGGTTTCTCAGAAGAACAGAACAAACATCTGCACATACATACATGTCATTCATGATACTGCCAAGCAGAGGTGTTGTGCTAGGTGCTTGACAACTAACACTCGCAGCTAATAATCTGTATCACGCATAATTACAGTTGTCTTTTTATGGTCCAGACATCTTTGAGCATTGGCGTGAAGTTCTTTAACTACCATAACCAGCTTTATATTGTGCCTGAGCTTTTCTCTGTTGTCTGTCTGGTTTTTTTTCTTTTTGGTCAAAGCCAGCAAATGACTAGAAGTGATTAAACAGACATATTTCTTCCAGGCCAGATGGTATTTCAAATATTATCAGGTGATCCGTGGTGCGGCAATGAATTGGTGAAGAAGCATTTAATGGGGAAGTCAAGGCACTTCAGCCGGTATCTTTGCTGCGAACCTTTAGGCAAACATTTACCCGAACCTAATGGCTTCAGGTTGCCTTAAATGTGGCCTCCAATCTAGACAACTGCATTGCATTTGACCATTATCAACTTTTCCCAATATTATTTTCCACTCCAAAGGAAGGGGGTTGATGCATGCGGGTACAGTCTGCTCCATGACCTGGATTCGTTGGGGACCTAAGCATCCTAGCACTAGGACCCCAACAAGGCCAAACCACTCCACAGATTGACCATTGCTGCCATAGCACAACAAAGGCAAGCAATAACACAAGGAATAGCCATTTTCTAGAAAACAATTTACGAAGACTCTGGAAATGAAAGGAAGGAGGAAAGATGGGGAACAAAATTGAGTGGTCCATTATTGCATTTCTGGAGTTTTTTTTTTAGAAAGCATGTCATTGAGGAAATAGAGAGGACAGTCATTGCAAGAATAGGAGATGGTTTGAGGAGCCATGCAATCGAAATGTGAATAGAAAAAAAAAGAGAAAGTAGTGAATACATAATTTGTAGATGACTTTGAGCAGGAGTGGGATATATGGATATATTTCTGATGAACCGTTTTGAGTTAAAGAGGATTGTTACGGAACAGGAAAACTGGCAGATTCCAATTCCTGTTTGTCTATTGCCTCTCCCCGTTTACCTCTCAGCCATCTTGAGCAGGGAGGTGCAGGGCTTGACATTTATTTCCTAGCAGGACCTTTCTCAAAAGCTGATTCAGATGGAATCAACATGTCAGCCACTCTACAACTTTCAGATTCACGTTTTGCTGATTTAAGTCGGTATAGCCGGTTGCAACTTTTTTGGGGGGTGGATTTTAAAATCAGATCACAGAGACAGATGGCAAGCGGTGAAATCGACTTGTAAAATTTCCTTGAAAATGGAAAAGGTCATTTATATTTTGAAGTGGTTGAAGGGGAGTGGTTGAAGTAACCCCTGGCAACAATGGTCCAGGGGTAATTGCATGTTGAGACTCTTGTCGAACAGGGAAAAGCTTGTCAGAACGGGTGATAATAAGGGAACGTCAGAGGCAAGGCACATCCTGACCGGGAGGCTTGGAAAAACAGCAGGAGTTGGAGAAAAAAAAACACTCACATTCTTATTGTCAGCGTTGGCCTGCACGAGCGTCCCGTTAAAACACGGCTGGATGAACGCGGTGGAATCATTGAACTGTAACAAGAATTCATAGCCAGATGAGACAAAATGCAAACAAAAACATTAAATATTTACCTTCTGTGGGCAAGAGAATAGAAATTATCTTTTGTTTCATGCAGACTCCATTATGATATTCATATTGATTTCTTTTTGTAATTTCTCTGCAAGTCATTTGCTTTCATGATACAGATATCATCAATTTCCAAGAAAGGTCCTCATGAGATCGAAATTTCAGAACTGATATAGGGCCTATTGGTTGAGTGGAAGTTAAAGATAGCTTGTCTTTTCATTCTCATGCCTGATTGAAAGAGCAGACTTTTAAGTACATGTACTGCATGCAATTATTATTTTTCTTACCATGTAGGCTAAAACAGAATGTCCAAATTGTCATGAAACCAGCCTTGCTCAATCATGCCCTATGAGAAGGTCCCCAGAGAGATCTCAGTATTCTGCCTAGCTAAGCTTGTTCAAGTTTCTAAGATCTAACCCACTAATACAACGGCCAGAGAGACTTATGACAGCACCTCCACCAAGACTAGAGAATCTCTATTGTGTAGGAATATCTAGGTCACGAACCAGGCTAGCTTGATGACATGTTTTTTTTTCGGTCATGTTTACAGAATCTAAAATCATTTTGCAAGAGAATAGAACGCTCTGGTTTCAGTGCGTCATGCAAAAGGCATTATATATAATCCAATAAAAGAAACCTAGACGAGATGGACACCGGTACTTATACCGGTACCTGGCAGAAAACTGGCTCAAGGTACATTTGCAGTTGGGGAACAATTGATTTTCAAGGCTTGGTATATAATGAAACGGACAAATGCAATAGCCTGTCATGCATAAAAACACACTTCGTGACAAACATCAGTGAGCATATATTTACATGAGGGTTACCAACAGATTTATCAATAGAAAAACTGTTTTGAAAATTACAAAGTGATGGAGAAAGAAAATCTACATTTGAGAAAGATTTTGCCAGGATTAAAACATTGGTTTCATATTAAGCTCATAATACTGTATTCTAGTAACCAATACATTGATCAAAAAATAAACTGAATTAATTAAATGAACTGAATTGATAATTGTTTTGTAATACAAGAGATGCTATTAGATTGTATGCACTGTGCTATCAGGGAACAACACAGCATTTTGCTTTTGAGGAAAGTCATCCTATGATAAGACATACTCAGCTAGGGTCAAAATGGCAGCCCCCTATACATGTACATGTGTGGGTTTTGCAATCAGGTCATTCAAGTCAATTAACAGTTTGCAACAGTTCTGTGCCATTTCAAGTTTGAAAAGACTACTACTAGCCTGACTCTAGGAACTAACTCACCGAGATGACATTGAAGAAGTCATCGTCACCAAGCGTACTCATAATGGTGTTGACAGTGTGCTTGGCTATCTCATAGCGCACACCTGTCATGCTGCCACTGGTGTCAATCAGAATGACCACGTCCTTTGGAGAGGTGGCTGAGGAAATGTACCTGTGGATGGATGCATGGGCACAGATGGAAGAGTATCTGAGAAGGATGGATCTGCTATTGCCATGACTAATTCACTGCAGAGTAGCATTTCATCGCAGTATCGAGTCCAACTTTAAATATCTCAAGTCTGAATCCAAGTCCTGGGTCATCTAGGTCAAGGCAGAGTCTCAAGTCCAAGTCACCATTGAATCTTAAAATGTTTTTCATCCAGTCACAAATGATGCAAATCATGTCACTGGCCAAGCCTGAGTCGGTCAGTGTCTGAGTCTTAGTCAGTTGGAGTCTTGCCAAAATAAGACAATTCAAACTTGAGACTGAATATGAGTCATGAGTCTGACATTGGATAACTAAGGACCTTAAGTTGCCATAAATTTTAACTGAAAAGTTCAAAGGACTGCACAGGAAATTGATCACTGACCTACAACAGGTTACAATCCATACATATTACATTTTCTGGTGATAAGGAACACTTACTAGTTACATGTATTAGAAACCAATGTGACTTTATATAATGTGTAGAAAATGCAGGATAAGCAAACAGAGAATTTGATTGAAGGTTTGCATGGTGGAAGCATTAAGTGTGGTGACACCATGTACTGTAAGTCATCTCTTTCCAGATGGAGTGTGACTCCGAAAAGAGCCGGTAATTCAATGCTTTGGGCAATGTGTGCTCTGCTTGTCATCAGTAGACTACTGGATTGATACCAACTATCATCAATGATTAAATGTTGGTTGGAGAGTTCTAGAGACTGAGTCTTTCATTAAATTGACAAGTACAAGTTTTGGTCAAGATCTAGAGAGAATGTCATTTAGCTTTATCTCTGCAAGGTAATTCATATATCTACAAAGACCCATCCTTGCTTTTGTTTTTCAAAATTTACAGATGAGAGCATTTCTGGTATGCACCGAGGACATTACACATGCATCCTTGTCTCTTTTTATGTCTCCCAACCTGGTGTGGAGCAAACAATCGGGAAGCATAATGGAATCAAAAGTTCACCCATACAAGAAACTGCATCATGCTTAGACACCAATGATTTGAGCATTGAAGGCAGCAGCTGTTAAGGTTTACTGGTGGGTATTATAAATTGCCTTTGAAACCAGAGATTACCTTGTCCTCTGATAAAGTATGTGAAAACATACCCTCATCATAGAGCAGTGTATGAATTCACCACCAGGATGTCCACATAAAGAATATCTAGCCTCATTACTCTAGACAAACATCCCTTTGCACGACCCTTCAATAGTACGCTGATTGGAATGTGAGCAGTATATTCCACAGGAATATGTGCGGGTCAAGTGGATCCTCTTAAAAAGATCCAAGGATAAAGAACAAGGCATGCAGGTATACACTTATCTCTGCAATAATTAAAGGCCAAATACAACATTGGAAAGATCGGAAAACATCCATGTCCACAGATTTCCATTGAGCTAAAACCTTCACAGGATTTCTTTTTTGGAACGGTTTTACTGGTTTAACACACAAACTGTGGCAATCTTTTGACCTTTACCAATGTTGTATAGGGCCTTTAAAGAGGCAGAGGAATCTTGAGATGCTTATAGGTTGGTAAGAGTTCAGACCAGTACCACCGGTGTTTAAATATGCAGCAATTTTATGTAAAAGAAGGAAACCCTATTATCTGTGAATAAAGATGGCATGGATTTTCAATATGGACAAGCCTCCTGGTTTCAAAGAATCCAATCTGACCAGCTGACTGCCAGTCCAGTCTAGATCTACTAGTCTGTATAATCAAAGTGTAGGTTTTCTTGCCCTGTAGTCAGAGGCATATTGTTGGCCAAGAAATATTCAATCTCAGGACTGCTTTTATTGGAGCACCAGACTGCACTTCCAATGGGTCATGGCTCCACACATGCAAGGGGCTTGTTGTCCCAAAGTAATAATCTCAAGAAATCAGACAGCCTGACATTTTCAGTCTAAATGGACCGTTCTCAAAGGCAGCATGTAAAATGAACACTCCAAAAAAGCAGTTGGTGATTGGAAGATGTTTACTAGAGGTATTATGTACAACATATTGTGCATTTACAGACCATTGTACTCCTGAACAATGGGGGTATTATTAACTCATGATTTGAACTCCTGAAATCTGAAATTTTCAGCCAAATTTTGACTTCTAGCATTTTTCCCTCCCAATACCAATACTTTAATTAATGTTCTTGAAAGTCAAATAATACCCAAATGGCTTTGTATATTTCTGTTCTCTCTTATTTTCACAGTGAAAAATGCTGTTTGCAGCGTTTTCAATTTAAAAATGATTATGAAAATGTTGACAGAGACGAATGGGGTATAATGTGTCTGCGTGTATCTGGCAATTTCAAAGCAGAGTTGTACGTGGGGAAGGTGAGTGCATGTTGGTGGAATAGTCGTACAAAGAAATTATGGGAAGACTTGGAAAACTCATCAAGTTTTCATTCAAGACACAATGCATTCCATCTGTTTTTGGATCTTCTGAAGGCCTTGCTTTTCAGGAAGGCCACAGGAAGGGGAGACAATTAAATGCGAGGACAAAGAGAAGAGAAAACGAATGGATGGGAGAATGGATTGATGAAGAATGGATTGATGAAAACATGCACGGGTCCATGTGAAACGTGGTAAATGCACCTCAAACCACAAAGTGCAAATCTTGAAATTTGTGGAAATATAATAAATAAAAACATAGGAAATATGACATTATTTTTTTAAACAAGAAAATCACTGGAAATATAGGCATTTATAGCCAATCACTAAAGTGTGGCTGCAAAAAAAGTTGGAAATCAAAGGTGGTTGCCTTTTAAAATGACATAATTCATTACCAAAAAAAAGCTTGGAAGGTTTATTAGCTCATGATGCAAGTCATTAAAACAGTAAAAGGAATTTACAGTTAATTACAACAGACCTACACCAAGTTGGTTTTTATTCTACCTGGTAATATGAAGCAGTACGTGGTACTGGTGGTATCATGACCATATACTATACCAAGCAGAAAAAACCTTATGAGATGTATCCAAAAATGTGCTGTTCCCTAAGATTGAATAGCAGAGCTTGAGGTTTGGATCCTAGCAGGACCTTTCAGTAACTTCCTCCTGGGATCAAAGTGTCTTGTCCTCATATTGCTTTCATATTTGCATTTCGATCATTTTAGTCAGTAAGCAGTTTGCAACATATTTGCTAATTATAATAAATCTAATAGAATAACAAAATAAGCCTAAATGGCTAAATTCTGGCAGAGTAGAAGAGAAGAATTAGGACAAACACATGTTCCTTAGAAGGGTATGACTCAGTAGCAGCCAAAGGGATTTAATAATCGTTCCATACAGGAAGAGAGGCAGACAAGGTCAATAGGAATAGAATTGGCTCCCCACTAACCAAATCTCTGTCCTCATAACAGCATGTTCCTTGCAAAGTTCCACATACACACACACACAGAGTCACTTTTTAATCCCATGATACCTTCCCCCAAGGTTGGAATGTCTAACTTCTGAATTTGATTACAATGGTTGCCATATATTTGTACCATTTGATTACCCCAATTGACCCAAACAACAGTATGTTTGATAAAAAAAACACAACAGTAAACGATGTTTAGAAAACAAATCAAACTTTAATGATAATTAACTAGAGAAATATGTCAACATTTTGCAAACTGCTTTCTGACTTATGGAACCAAAATGTAAATATATCAGGGCCTGGAGTTTAAACCAAGCAGGTTTTGTTTCTTTCAACTAAGGCAGAATGAGAAAGATCCTGGTAGGATGGAAAGATCAGGTCACCCCACAACAAACCCTGTAAGTAAATGGACAAATGCTACAGTCTGCTTACTGACTTACTGACTTGACTGACAGCAAAATCTCAATCATACAAATGCAGAGGGTCTGATATTTGTTATTGAAATAGGGCAAAGGTACCATGGTGACTGATGGACAGTGTGACCAAATATCATCTGAGATACACCATTCCCTACATGACAGATTCTAAAGTTCTGATCTTGGATGTTGTTGGGTCTGAACAAAACATCAAACTCTTTCTTCGATGGCATTGAAGAAATCGTGTCTCTTTGGGTTGGCCTTGACTTCCAACAGACCTCCGTTTGATAGAAGCTAATGGATCAGACAGGCTTTCCTTGTAAGAGAGTCATTGGTCTGACTCTGCCTGCATTATCCCTCCTTCTTCAAATGACAGCGCGACGTGAGCTAATCTAATCAAGACAATCTGGTCTGAGCTTTTAGGTTGAGAGTGGGAGTAGCATTTCTAGTAGATGACGACAAGTATCTCCTGACATGTTCAGAACAATACAGTGCTGCTAGCAAGTGCATTTTAACAAGGCTCTGAACTCAACCATTCAATCCCTCCATAGACAGTCATACCTGATTGGCATGCACACATACATGTACATGTAGACCGACACAGATTGGAACAAACTCGGCACGCACTCTTCCCGAACCCTTTCTCCATTCTTGCCCTTCTCTCTTCATAGGTTACTTCAAGGAATTTGTTCCAAAGATATTGTGATCCACACACAATATGTTAATCTAATAACTGAAGGAGTCACAGTCAGTGCCAGCCCGATATGCCTCATTAGTGGAAAAATTAGCGAGAAAAATTAGATTCTGAAATTTAATCTGTGGTTTATTTTCGTAGCGACCAAAAAACAACCATTGTGGCAAGAGGTCATACCAAATTATCTCCTAACAGAACAGTATCGCCCATTGTCCAATGCCACAATCAAATGATAACAGTAGCTACTTTGAAGCCTTGTCAACGTCATTCTGATCCAGGGTTTTGTAATGGTCCTAAGAGGCTACATGTTGTGCTGGTTGGGAATAGATCTGTTATTTTGGGTGCACTAGTAAGCCCAGAGTACAAGGCTAGTAGAGGGTTTGCGAGGAGGTCACTAGAATCAAACAAACAGAAGAAAAACTGACTGGGAATTTTTGAACAATTTGAAAAATTGGCCAATAAAGGAACCACCTTTTGCAGGAGATACAATGTTGTTTCACCTCATGCATGTGATTAGCAATGTATGCTCAAATTCAGTCTGCCCATTTAGAAAAACTGAAAATTCTCTGCATGCAGTTTCTGAGGGATTTCAACCAGTGATTTGATCTCTTTAATCTGAAACAGAAATCACCAGAGGTTCACAGGAACCATCTTTGGAAGCCTATGCTAGACATGGTTGACCTGCATGACATCTGGCTGGCAATTGATTCAGATTGCCTGTTTGGAAAAATGAAACAAATTAACTTGCTGAAAAATTGGCAAAGAAAACTTCGACTGGATCGAGACTTGAACCTGTGACCTTTGGACTAATGTACCAGTGCTGATCCATCTGAGCTATCCAGCCCTTATATGGTGGCCTCCCAAATAGTCAACTACTGTAGTCTTTGCCGGGGTGGGGGCGCCAGTCAGAAGCAATTCAACCGTTTACTGCCGTATATCTCCAGGGATCACACCCCTGCTTTCATTCAGATGCAAACAACTTATAATGTATAACTTGCAAGGGGTTTGAAACAATGTTGACCAAACTCGGTCTTGTTTCAGATTTTACCAGCCTGACTTCATATCTTAATGGCTTTCAAGTTTGCCATCCAGTATTGCTGCCAAGCCATGCAGGTTTGAGGCCTCCAATTTTAGTCCACAATTGGCTGTTATACCGGTAACTATCAGACTAGACAATCACTATCAGAGTGTTTTCATCACAGGGTACTATATCAGATAGACAGGGATAACCAATTTCCACTGAAAATAAAGACACCATGCACTTAGACATGCGCCGGGGCTAATTATCCCCGTAGACAAGGCTAAGACAATATTTGACGGCTGGACGTAAATACTAGCAACAGTCCCATGGAAAGCTACACACCAGAGGTCAGTAGTTGGGACAACCTGTGGGATTGGCAATCTCCATTTCATGGGGAAGGGCATCACTCACTACTTTGACTTGATGGGAAGGGCTAGAGCTGAGAGATCATTTTTCTGTTTATCAACTAGATGTGTAATGTGAGACTGCTCCCTCTGGTTCTATACCTTGGGCGTTGTATTTTTCCAAGAAAAAGTAAAAAGCTCACTAAACACTATAACATCCTGGCTTGTCGACATCACTCTGAAGAAAAGGAAGTGCATTACAGCTTTTGGGCTCTTGAAACATTCACTCTGACCACATGGATTTGCAAAGACAAAATGTAGAGGAGTAAGCATTCTTCCCCCATGTTGAACTCATTGATGATTTAATCATCTGTGATTCCTACACTGTCCCTGATTGCAGCAGAGCTGTTACTAGGGTCATCATACGTCTTCATATTATGCACATATGCTTGCAAGCATGACGTATATTGGAAGGCATTGTAGCTTTGCATAGGTCCCATGTGGGACTTCATACCTAACATTCAATGGGTTTCTTGTTTTTTCAAACATTCACTGAACTACGGGCAAACAAGGAATGGAGTTAAAGTGAAGAGAAAAAAAATGACAAATAAAATAAAATAGCTAGTACTTACCAGCCACGTTTACGGCAGTCGTACAGATCCAAATTTTGGCTGTCCGTTTCCCAAGCGATTCCTAGGATGGCAAGAAATGAGGAAAAACGTAAATCTTTGTGAGTTACGTCGAACTTTAACTGAATGACGCCAGGAGGCAGGCTGAAAGGGGAAAGAGAAGAAAGATAAGAGAGTTTTTGTTCTTCACTGAGGCAGCGTTTCTACAATGGTGTCCGCTGGGGATTCCTAAGACTTTCAACCACTGCACAGGGAACCGTGGAAAGGAATTACTTGAAATATCCACGGGCATTTCTTTGTGAAGCCTTCCATCTTGAGGGCTTTCCATTGTGACGGCTTGTTTTTGTTTGTTGCAAGAGTGCAGGGAGTGAAAAACACATCTCAAATTAAGTCCAATCTGGATAAGAATGGCTTAGCTATGGCTTTATTGCCTTGCAAAACGGTTCCTCAATCTGAGCTTTCTGGAAGTCTGTGAGCCAGGCCATTGCCTCAGTCTGCGGTCGTCAGAAATTATCATCAATCACACGTAGTCTGGATAATCTTGGGAGCAGTAATAGAGGAATGTAACATTAGCAAAACTGACAAATATTTGTCTTCAGAAGTAGCTCATAAGAGAGTTCAACTTATGAGAAGATTATTTCCAAACCGGTATAGATCCATTTTCCCAAAAGAAATGATAACAGTTCACTTGTTATCTGTTCTTTGTATTTATCCGGTATTTATTAACACCGGAACAATAATAAATGAAATAAATCAAATACATTGACACATTGAAGACTTGTGTAGAGGTCACCCTTCTATGGAAGTATTGGTAGACCTGTGATCGACTTGGCTTCAAGTATCACATTGATAGTTGGATTTACATTTGGCTGAAATGACAGTGAGGTCACTAAAGTCAATTGTGAGGAAACGGTGTTCATGGTATTTTGGAAGCAAACACTTCATACGCTCTCTGTTGTACATATTGTGATTCTGATTCAAATCTGCCCTGAAATCCCTTTTGCATGGTGCGGTAGTAAAATGCCTGTGATGGCTACAGTAGAAGTCCTGGGTTGGAATCCCACCTAGACTGCCCATGTACCGTTACATTTACCTCCATGGTTAAGGTGAAGGTCCTTTTTGCATGGAGCTCACAACTTCACAAGAACAAAACCGAAAAAAAAATTAAAAAAAGGAATGGTGCATGTAATACTTTTTCTTACGCTTGCACCATCTCCTAAATGTGACCCCACAGACATGTGATGTTCTTAACACATGAAATATGAACGACTGCATTGGATGGACAGAATTAGGTTGATAGAGTTCTACGAGGGAGGGAGGGAGGGAGGGAGGGAGGGAGGGAGGGAGGGGGAGGGAGGGGGGGGGGCTAGTCCTCTGTGTCTACAATGTAGCTTCCCAGGTGAGTGCTGCTGGCATTTTACGTTCACATGAATAGAAAGAAAAAAAGGTTGCAGAGGCTGTCCATTCTGATGAACACAAACTATAATTCAGCTTCGCTGCACTAGTTCCGCTGTCAAATGAAATAGCGTCAGTGAGCGTGGAGTGTCGTCGGTGGGCCAAAGGGACGCCCCTTGGACACGCCTTGAATGCACCCTCTCCTCACTCTATACTTTCCCTCTTGACAGCTAGGACAACTTCATGAGCTCAGCATTAGAAGTGAACACTCAGAGTACACTATTGAGGAAGCTGAAGAGTGATGAGGTATTCGGACACACTTAATCAACTCCAGCAACCCCTTTCACTTCTCCTTTCCCTTCCCCTACCCCACATCAATCCCCTCAAAAACACTTTCATTTGCACTACAACACTGAAAAAAGGGGAAAATGTCTCACATAAAGTGCATGTAACGCATGTTGCCAAGTGCTATACTGACGTCAACGACCTCAAATACACAACCCAAACAGAGCATTCCCAGCCTCTGAAAACGGTCCTACTAGAATCCAGAGGTCAGGCCCTCCTTATTTTGGCGAGTCCTGTGTTCAGCTAAAGTGCCTAATGTTTTGAAACTACCGTAATTCTTGGAATATAAAGCGCAGCTGATACATAGATTGTGTCCATAAAGAGTTCACTGTGGGTTATACTCCAGGCGACTTACATGTACATGTATATGCCGAGCCTTGAAGATTATAAATTACATCATGTACACATGTACAGTATGTGTATGGCAAAGTTCTTTTGCACCAATGAAAGTTGGAACCAATTAAAAAATGGAACTGACAGAACAATGTCCCGCATTGTTGTCAAATTGTAGCATTCTTTAATGTATCTTTTCCAATACTGACATAGTGTCTGACTTACACTTTGTTTTGAGGAGCAAAATTATGAACAAACCTGTCAGAAATCATACTAGATTTTGACAGAAGGTCCAGCGTACAGACATTTGTTACATTTTTTTTTATTCTCATGAAGAGACCTTGGAAGACAAGGTTGAATAAGCAATTCCTGATCAAAGATAGATGTATACTGGGAAAAACTGCACTGATACAGTGAACACACATATCACCTGATAAGCTTTGTTATAATAGTAATAATTGAATGAATTGATATTGCACTATATCCAGAACTAGCCTGTTTGAGAGCGCTATCATGAATAAGAATAAAGCAACAGTTAAGAATACACATACATGTACGGTAACCCCACCCCCCCAAAAAAATAAATAAATAAATAAATAAATAAATAAAAAAAATGAAATAAAAAAAAATAAAAAAATAATAATACAAACTACTACTTTGTTGTGCAGATGTATTAATTTTACTGATTGCTGACTGATCATGAGATGGTTAAGATTGGACGATGGTTTTGAAATTGCTTATGGGCAGGGTACTGTAGTCACAAAGTACTTATACTCATATACAAGTACATGTACATGATGAGATCCAATAGAACTCAGCCAAAGTACTGCACTGTGAGTGGTAACAGTAGTGCTGAGGCAGATTCTGATTGTTCAAAATATTCAGTTCAGTTTGCTCAAAAATTATGCTTGAAGAGGACCAACAACCCTATGGACATTGAAGGTGATGTAAAAGCATAAATTAGAAAACACCTATCACTATCACGCTGTCCTGAAAAAATAGAAGAAGGAAAGGAGTCAGAAAAGTGATGAGTTGGTTTAGATTTAAGGAAGACACATGATATGGACAAGTAAATGGACAGGGTATTAAATTGAATAGCTGCTGTGACTGAGTGATGGTGCATCCAAACTACAGCCACTTTCTGTCCTGGTTTTGGGCACTATTGCAACTTGAACCAGGTTACACGAGGCAAATCGATGACTTGTCATTGCCAGACGGAATTGGAGTGTGCAAGGCGCTGAGGTCAGGGTGTGTGGGCGTGGATATATGGTAGCTGAGTTCCGCAGATAGTCCCCGGCAGAAAATGCAGCTGCACGTTCTGCCTTCTGTAACAGCCTGCTCTCCGCCTCTCATTAGCGATTCTCTGAGAGCAAAATGTCCTCACCCCACACCCTCCCCTCCAACCTTCCTCCTCTTCCTGAGCCAACACCGCAACGACGTGACCAATGATGTTTATTTGCAAGTCAGTATACAAACGGAAAGCTCTGTGATTAGTGCAAGGAGCCCTGTCCCTCTTTGAAAGGCAAATACTCTCTGGTTTTATCTGTGCAAACAACTACAGCTTGTGTCATCAGAAGTGGGAAAAAACTATTGAAACTGAGCTTGTGGATATGTATGTGGGACTCAATCCATTCCCTGTTTTTCCCCTTTTTTCTTTACTTTTGCATCCAAGACAGCTTGCCCGCTGGGGAGCTTCTGATAATACATTGTCAGCAGAGAGGGAGAGAGAAAGAGAGAGAGAAAAAGAGAGAGAGAGAGAGAGAGAGAGAGAGAGAGAGAGAGAGAGAGAGAGAGAGAGAGAGAGAGAGAGAGAGAGAGAGAGAGAGAGAGAGAGAGAGAGAGAGAGAGAGATAGAGAGAGAGAGAGAAAGAGAGGGATGAGGGAGAAAGAGAGAAAGAGAGAGATTAGAGAGAGAGAGAAAAAGAGAGAGAGAGAGAGAGAGAGAGAGAGAGAAAGAGAGAAAGAGAGGGATGAGGGAGAAAGAGAGAGAGAGAGAGATTAGAGAGAGAGAGAGGGGTGGTGGTGGAGAGGGAGCAGGAGAAGGAGAGGAAGAGACAGATATATAGAGAGAAACAGAGAGACAGAGAGCCAGAGAGACAGAGAGACAGAGAGACAGAGAGACAGAGAGACAGAGAGACAGAGAAACGAGAGAGCCAGAGAGACAGAGAGACAGAGAGACAGAGAGACAGAGAGACAGAGAGACAGAGAGACAGAGAGACAGAGAGACAGAAAGACAAATAGACAGAGAGGCAGAGAGGCAGAGAGACAGAGAGACAGAGAGACAGAGAGACAGAGAGACAGAGAGACAGAGAGAGAGGGACTGGAGCGAGCGCGATGTGTGACCCTGATTGGCCGATATCTCGATCCAGATCTGAAAGCCTAGTTGTTGGTCAACAGGACCTATCACATTACTCTAACCCTGCTAATCCAGAGGCGAAACCCAACACCTTCTGACTGACCTCTTGAAACCTGGTAAGACGTGACACTTATGCCTAATCCATACTGGGATACGTGGCATGGATGGAACTATGGATGGAACCAGGCATCTCTATTGCAATGACCAATCATCAGTAGGGGCAGTTGGTGGCACAGATTTGTAATAGGCACTATCAACTATCCCTATACTGCAATATACAGATGCATGGTTCCTACAATAATGTTGCACTGCCTTCAAAGAAATGTCAGATGTGATTTCAGGCTGTTCTTAGTGGAGGTAGCAAGTCAAGGAGTCATGCTTCAAAATCTGACCTTGACTTTGATACAAGGCTGCGTGTTATCACATACAACTGTATGCATTACGCCACACATGTTACATCAAACCTTTTTTGGGATCAATCGCTATCATGCAAAATTCTAAATAACAGGGCAGTTAGTTCTTATCCACATAGAGCCTGCCAGATCGCTGAAACATTTGTCTAGATTTCACAGCATGTCCTTGACAAATGTCATGAGTGAAATGTGGGGTAATCCCTTTTGTTTAGAAATACCGGTACCCAGCAGGAGTATTAAGCACTTAGTGCAGGAAGTCACTGTCGCATGTTATATGGATATAAAAAAGAAGTCAGTTTGAATGCACTACTATCCAGCATCGTATGTCTGTGAATTATAGTTAAGGAAAGCTAAGACTAGATAGCAGTCCAAAATCTATGCAGTTTGTACATGTACATGTATCGTACATTGTATACTGACACACATGTAATGTAGTATGTACCAAAACCTTGCTGCTGTTTGTACATGTACACGTACCGTATACTGACACACATGTAATGCAGTATGTACAAAAACCTTGCTGGACTGGTACTTGGCTGTTATATTGTTCAGTGTGTGTGGAGTCTACTCCACACTCCATGTGTTTGTGTGGACATGCGCGTTCACAATAGGAGTTATTTAGCAGCACGCAGCAGTGCAGTGTTGCCACAAAGTTTTTGTTGCAAAAAAAAAAGGAAAAGAAAAATTCAACTTATATTCAATAAAAAGAGCAAACATCTCAAAAACAAAATGATAATGATTTATTATAATATATGAAAAACATATAGACAAAAATAACCATGTCGGGAATTTTTGAGAGTGTTGGGGTGACACTATTTAATACCTTGCCAGAACACTACAGGGCCTGCATGACTCCTAGGTACGTAGCTCTACGGCTCTACAAATAACCAATCTGAAGGTTTGGTGATAAGGCTCATCACCTCTTGGGAAAGAAGTCCTGGCTATGCAATTATACTAACCTGGGTAGTTCCTGAAGAAACCAGTGTTGTGGCCAAAGTACTGCCAGGTCAGGGTTGGGTCGTTCTCGTAGTTCTCCTGGAAAACCTCGTCCAGTCCCTCTGTCTCTTCAACGCCGTTCAGAACATCAGGGCCTGATGGTGAAGAAAGAGTGAAAGTAAAAAAAATCATCCAATCTTTAGGCTTCATCTACTTGCAACAAATAGGAACAAACCGACTGAAGTGTGCCCTGTTCTTTAACAACTATCATGACCTTTGGCAAATTTCACAGATGCACTTTTAATTGAAATCATGAAATCAGGTTGCTGGCCAAAGGTACTGGTTCCTCTCTGAGTCACACTCATTCTCAAAAGGGATGACTTACAGGGTGTCACCACAAACTACATTGATTCCATATGGTTAACAATGTTTGTTTTGTTTTATCATCAACATGACTCAACAGACTGTGTGGAGACAAGTCCAATGGTGCTATCACTATTGTGGTTAAGACTGGATCCTGAGGCCACATACATCCACACTGTAGACTACCATATAAGTCTGCACTGTGCTAACTGCCGATGTCTTGACTGACCTGAGTGGCATTGAGGAATAGACCCCACCTAAAGCACTAGGAGCCTGTCTGCTCCATCAAATGAATGCCATCCATCAACTCCACCATGTTCTGTTTTCTTAGTATTTGTTGATAGATATCTTCTCTCCATTAAGGGGGATCCTTAGTCACCCCATGGGTGCTACAATTAATTGGGTGCTACTATTAACACTGTCTCTTCTCTAGTGACCTGTTGGGCAACCATAGTGAACAAATGGAGATGGAGAAAGTCGACATATTGGTTCTCCAGCGGTAGTCCATCTTCACTCCTCATAAATTACAACAAAACAAATCAAATCAAATTTAAGAGGAAAAGTGATTTAAAAATGTGAAGGGTCTGACATTTCAATCCTGACCGGATTTTTCTCAAAGGTGCACAGAAACCATATGACCCATGTCATTTACTAAGGGTTATGCATCATAAGTTGGATTACAAGGCTTTGGGAAATTGACTCTAGAAGTTAGGAATGGCTTTTATTTTTTATTTGTTTAAAGGGGCTGGACTTTTGAGAGGAGAGCCAGGCCGGTGACTTCATTGTTTCTGATGGCACAAAGACATTCAATACAGGTCTTTGGTCTTAGCATCATTCTTGAAGACAAACACAGTTTTAGTTAAGTAGCTTGGCTTGAATTCAGCAATGAATGCCTGGCAATGATAATCATAGCTCTGCAGACTAGGTTGACAGATGACTGGATTGATGCGATGGTACTGGTGTCTATATGCCTCAGCCATCAAGACCAGCACTAGATGGCTCCTGCTGCTCCGACTGGTATTTGTTCAGGGGTTGCTGCAGCTGAGCATTCCATTGGCAAATGGCAAGATGTCTCAGCCACTAAATGGCAAAGGGACTGAATAGAGTCACACCTGGCCAAGGTGCAGTACGTCTACAGAGGTCTGGCCGGGGAAAATAAAGTCACAATTCTACAAAACACTGGATAGCTCATTTTTAATCATTTGCTCTAGACATCCTCCAAAATAATATTAAAAAAGGTGAGAGTCACTCACTCTGCCTTTGAGAAAGGTCCTGCTAGGATCGAAACGTCAGGCCCACTAAATTTTAAGATTAAAAAAAAATCTTCATAATGGTATAGTCTCATTAATGTGTAATTATGTAATTCTAAAGTTCAACCACACTTCCAGTGCTCTCCACAAAACATATGAGTACCAAAACAATTATCAGTTTGACACTAAAAATACCAAAATTGTCATTCCACTTTTTCAAAGACTGAAAAGAAATTGTCATTTCACTTTTTCAAAGACTGAAAAGACTAAATGTACGTGAAGCGTTGATCAATTTGTTTTTACAAAGGGCAGAAATAAGCATAATGTTGGTACAAGCAAGATATCTCACTAGCTATCTCTTTTCAAATTCATCAAGTCTTCTTGTCCATCAAAATGTCATTCCTGAACTCAAATCAGCTTTAAAGCTTTATAAAGGCAAACATAAAAGGAATATGTACTTGAAGTCGTAAAAAAATGCAGGGATACAAAATTTAGAATCCGACATTTGCATGCTGTAAATTGTAAAGTGCGACATTTGGTTTTGTGCTACCTTTCCCCATGTCTGTAAACAAAAGAGCCATATTTCAAAACATGAAATGATAAAAATGCAAAACACAAGGTTGTCTTTAATAGAAAAAAAACCTATAAACCCTGCAAAATGACCTGGTGTTTATGCATGAAGATATCATTGCCATTCGGATTTCTATTATACATGTACTGAAGTAATACTTTGAATGTCAAAACCACAAAAATGCAGGTACCTTTCTGTTGGAAGCAACCTCATCCCCCCCCCCCCAAAAAAAAGGCTCCTGGCACTCAGACAGGGACTGAAAATAATTAGAATGAATCAATATGCATTGGACGTTCACTGATTATGCCAGGAGAGTCTTGTTGTAAGGACTGGTTTAATCTAATCCCACCATATGGTACCACAGGCCCAGAGAGGAGAGGTAAATACATATATGCAGGATACCATTCAATAGTGCCAATAATTGTCTGCCAGACATCTTGTTTCATATTAGTTGGACAATTGAAACAAAAGTAGCATAAATATACTGTAATCTGCTGTCCAACTTTGTTGACCAAATTCCTGCAGATCTTTCTGACTGCCTATGAGTTGGACCTTTCTCAAAGACCGTTTCTTCTCTTGAACAATTTGTAAAGTGTAATGTAACAATAGCGCCTAGGGACGATATTGAATGAAGAAAGTGTACCAACTATTGTGCTCCGTGGTGAAATTGTAAATTGGGTGATCAAAAAGAAAAATCAAAGGTTTGTGACTGTACAGCCTCATAAAACTGATGAAACACAAGTCTTGAATTTCAGAGCTGGAAGGAGCTTGTGGCAATGTTACTAGCACAAGGAGTTAGGAGAAGGAGGAGGAGGAGGAAGAGGAGGAGGAGGAGGAGGAAGAGGAGGAGGAGGGGGAGGAGGAGGAGGAGGAGGAGAAGGAGGAGGAGAAGGAGGAGGAGGAAGAGGAGGAGGAGGGAGGAGGAGGAAGAGGAGGAGAAGGAGGAGGAGGAAGAGGAGGAGGAGGAGGAGGAAGAGGAGGAGGAGGGGGAGGAGGAGGAAGAGGAGGAGGAGGAGGAGGAGGAGGAAGAGGAGGAGGGGTGGACACAAAACCCCCTGAATAAAAATTGAAGGGCACTAAGGCAAAGACAAAGAGGCAAGAGCTGGTAATTGTCTTCAATCACTTCTGGTCTTTGGAATGAGATCATTGGGCACACAAGGACAAGGAATCTGATTAATGGCTCATCGGAAATAAAAATCTATTGCGAGGAAACGGGTGTAAGACTAGGATTGCCTGAGTGAACCATTAGCTTGTGTTCCATGGATGGCCCAGCTGCCAACACATGACACATCCTCCTTCTCCCTGAAGGCATCCAACAACTCCACACCTATCACACACTGCCAAAAAGTTGCCATCAACTTTAAAGAGATATTCTGCTATTTCTTCTCCCCTCATCACTATCTTCAGCATTGTCACCTTCTTCATGATCCTTGTCACCCCAACCATCATCACCATCATCACCATCACCACCATCATCACCATCAGTACCATCATCACCATCACCACCATCAACATCATCACCACCATCACCATCATCACCATCATCAGTAATTCATCACCATCAACATCATCACCATCATCACCACCACCAACACCACCACCACCACCACCATCACCATCACCACCATCACCATCATCACCATCACCACCATCAACATCATCACCATCACCACCATCATCACCATCACCACCACCACCATCATCACCACCAACACATACTCACCACCTCAACCAACCCCACCACCTCACCATCCTGTACTAAGACAGGTTTTATCCTTGCATCTCCCAAGCATTTCTGGATGTGGCAATCCTTGGTTTGATAAAGAGAAAGCCCTTGGCTTAAATGCCGGTGCATGTTCACAGCCACATTTCAGCATCTAAGGCTTTTAACAATATTCATTGCTCATATCTGCGTGCAAATGCTCAGCAAAGCCTCACGAGTGATTGCATTCATAGAATGGTCGCTGAAAAGCATATTTCTTGAAATTTATTCAAGATATGTAAAGGTCATAATTATGTAGGCATGGTTAAATTAAGTCATCTTTACATCACTTCACCAGAATTTAAATTGACCAAGAGACGTACTTGCTAATACAAGGAATATGTACATGTAAGATATACATTCTAAGGTCCAACAGATTTAACAATGATCATCAAGTCTTGGGGGAAACAAGCTCTGAGGCGAGATTCTTTTAATTGTGGAGAGCAGTCGTGACACAGACATCCTAAATTTGCCTCAAAATTGTTGTACCGTTCTGATGTTACATGTACCTCCAACATAAAGTGGACTATTTGTAGAAGGCTGACTCCTACCAGCTGGGTTGCTCAGATGGTTAGAGCACTGGTAACTTAAAGCCTCTACACAACATTGGTCAAGGTCAAAGAATAGCATCCATACGTTGTCTGATCCAACATATGCATGAAATAGCACGCCTGTGAAAATTTCAGCTCAATCTGCCAATCTCGAGAAAATCGTGAAAACCGCTTCATTTGTTTCGCGAAAATGCAGCATTCAACGCCGTACTGTTCAAAAAAAAAAGTTTAGATCTCGGTCAGACGGAAATGATTTCTCTTACTCCTTTCTCCAAAAATACAACATTTTAGGCAGAAATATTTCAGTGCGAGGTTTCTACTATAACCATCTTCAAACTGTATAAGTTTCATGTAAATCTGTGAACATTTCTGTTTTTAGATCTTACCAATGTTGTGTAGGGGCTTTAAACCAGAGTCTCAAGAACCAGTCTAATTTTTCTATTTGCTATTTTCACAAAATGTTGACTTACCAAAGTTGTAAACGTTGGCTGCAACTTGGACGGTGCTCCTGTTAAGGTTGACGGCGATGTCATTGAAGTGATCGTTTGGAGTCAGGGGGAAATCTTTCCTCAAGTGCTCATCAAGGTCACCGGTACCAGTACTATTGGTGTTGATCAGGTTCGAGTTGAAATATATGAACTGCAGCAAAGACAATCCAACCCAGAGATAGACAAACGGACAAACAAACAAAAGATGAGAATAAGAATTAAATACCATCTTTAATATTCTGATGGGCTCATCTAAACCACTTGCTACTGCCATTACATTATGTAAGTCAAGGCTGGTTTGCATTGACACCATGCGGTTCTGAAGAGAACCGGTGAGATCACTGGTTCTCCTCAGAGTCACATTTACACACTGGATATCACCGCAAACCATCACTGACCTCCACCAGAACTAGCCTCAAATATACACCATGGAAATTAGAGACAGGTTGTCAACAAACCCATTCAATACCTTTTCCTTTTTGTTTGCAAAATCTCAAACAATAATCTGTGTCTAAATGCATGTGCAGTTTTCATATGCATACAATTGAAATGAATCTGCATTCATATCAACTGTTGAAACACGAAGAAAGGAGGAGAATAAAAACCAACGACGTAAAAAGAGCCCTTTTTCATAAGCAATGCTTGCCTTGATTTTAATTTTACTGGCCACTTAGAGTGAGTTTTCCAGAGGCCATATGGATCACGCGCTGGCTCGAGACTTTAACACAACTTTGAATTTCAGTTCTTAGTGCACGGTTTACGGGGGGGGGGGGGGGGGGATGGGGGGGGGGGGGTACTTTCTCCAGTCATTTGTGGGCAGCTAGTCAGGCCAGTGACCTGACACCTTCAAGTGGCCCATGGCTATCTCTGGTGGGTTTCATAGTCATTGTGGGCCATTGTTGGCAGGCTGCAAGGTAGGAACTAGCAGGCTTTAGAACAGAGCAATGGACAGCAGGATCTCTTCCCAGAAGTGGCAAGTCACATCCCATTTCATTCCAGCCAATTGATTTTGATGGCACAGATAAAGCATGGTGTCTGACTGAGGATGGCTATCACTGATCAAATAAACACCAACAATGAGACAATTAGAAATGGGGAATCAAATGCCATGGAACACACAGTGTTTACTGTGAGTTCGTTTCTATAAATCTTTTCTTTTCACCCTTTTTTTGCCCTCTTAGGAAAGCAGATTTACATGCTACAATGTCAACGGATTGATGTACAATGTATGTGAGGAAATTACAGACAAAAGCAAACAGCATTCTCTGTGGGGGAGGTGATGTTTTCTTAACAAACAGGCATTTGTTGTATCACTCTTTCAAGAGGTTTTTGTCATTTTATTTGTTCCTTGTCTAAAAATCGTACATGTAGATATCCTTGTTTTTTTATTCAGATATTTGATTAGTTTAGCTTACACTATGAACATCTAAACCGTGAAAATGGGGTGAAAATGTCATTTAGCCATGAAAAGAAAATTCACTGTGTTTTCACCCCTATTTCATGGCACACAGTTAGCCAAGTCATTGTCATGGTGTTTTCACCAGTGGTCTCCAAGGCCACATTCCTCGTGGTAAATGGCTAGAGGCAATTTAGAAGTATCTTGGAGTGACAGTTACAATGACACCTCTATGGGGGCTGGTCGTGCCTACTGGTAATTGAATTAGCCATCCATCCCTCAATGCTGGAGCTTGCCACCCTAGATATTCACCTTTTTCGCACAGTCTCTTTAGTGACCTGAAGATGTCCTTATCAGGTCAGAGAGGCAATTATTTTCACGGTGAATTCACTGTAAATACACCATGAAATCACAGTGACTTTTTTAGTTTCAAGGCGAAATGACATTTTCACCCCGTTTTTCATGGTTTGGATGTTCATAGTGTTATCCTGACAGCCTTTGTTCAATTGCTTAACATGTCGCTGTTGGACTAAGTTCATAAATAAATGAATAAATACAGCAGTTAATAATTGAAATCTTACAAAAGCCAACCTCCCATGCAAAGGTAGTTGAGTATTTGGGAAGGCCACCACCTTAGGGTCAGATAACTCAGGTGGTAAGAGTGCTGGTACATTAAGCAAGAGGTCTCAGATTGAGTGCAATAATTGCTGTATGAAAACGCAGTGAATTGCTCGCTGAGTGAAATGACCAGAAATATTCCAGTCTGAAAATGTGCCAGGTGCTGAAATTCTGATCTGAGCTGTGCCAAAAGAAGGATGAATTTATGTCAGACACCAAGAAATAACTTGCTTGTATTGACATGGGTCTTTTCACTGAATGATAACGTACTTATGAATCAATGTTAGGTCATGCCCCCAACACTCCCTCTAAATCTCCAATACCTACCTCTGTTCTGGGATTGTATTGGTGCCTCTCATGAGTCTCCTCAGTCTTGTTCCTGAGTTTCTGTCAAGACAAAGGAAAACAATAAGACATGAAAGAATGATGAGTATCATGACTAGATAAGACATGAAAGTATGATGAGTATGATGAGTACATATCAATGGCTAATTTTTGTGTCATTACAGCTGCCACTGGTCCTGTTAAACTTGAAGAGAGGAGAAAGAGAGAGGAGAGAGAAGAGAGGAGAGAGAGAGAGGAGAGAGAGAGAGGGAGAGAGAGAGAGAGAGGGGGGGGGGGGGGGAGGGGAGAGAGAGAGGAGAGAGAGAGAGGGGGAGGAGAGAGAGAGAGTGAGAGAGAAAGAGAGTACAAGGAACAAGTGTGTGCTTCTGCATGTGTGCACTTGCATCCTGGAATGTGGTTATGCTGTTCAACCGTTACCATAGCAGCACTTCCAGACACGGCTCAAGGACCATTCTCTAAAGCTGCAGGGATTGAGGGATGAAAGATCATGAAGCCAAGCCAAAAGGCCAGCAAGGATAGCTCCAAGTTGATCCCAAACCTTTAAACCCTGCACTTCAGTCTGTCTCTCTTTCCCCCATCCCAGACATCCAAAGACTTCAATGGAGAAATGGAGAAATGTAGAAGGCCTGACATTTCAATCCTAGCAGGACCTTTCTCAAAGACACTACAATTTATGATGATTCAAAGAAGATTTTTTTAATTATTTTTTTACACGCATCCAAAGGGTGTTTCATTTTCATTATTTCTGAAAAAGGAAAAAAGAATTCAGAGCAGAGAATGATCAATGACTAACCAGGAGTATTCATTTTAATCAGACCCTTCTGCGTGTTGCCAAAAGACCCCCCCCTCTCCATTGCTAATGCCTGCTGCCTGTTCTAAAGTGGTGCAATGGTAACAAATAATGTAACTCCTCCTTCAGGAAAGAGGAGTAGGCAGAGAAAATGCAGGCTTGTGCCAAGGCATTGCTCCAAGCAAATAAAGGTTTTTACAAAAATCAATCAAAATGTAATTTGATGGGGGGCCTGACACAATCGATGCAACATGATCACCCTTGTCAGAGCCTTCTGCCAAGTGATCACATTTCACTCTGGCTATTTTCACCGGAAGGCTGGAGGTGCAATGAAGGAGTTCTCTTTCCTTCCCCCTGTCAGCCTCCCTTTCCCCCCTAATCTATCTCCCTCCTTCTCTCTTTTTCTTATATCATCTGCAGATCTTGAGAGATAATTAAAATGTCACGGGAAGGAGGCCACGATGAGACCGTTTTTTTTTCGCGTCTAAAAGACAGATAATGGCAGAGAAATAGCAATTCATTATAACCTTTTAAAGACGGTGCGCTAGAGACTTGAATGAGATCCCTGTTACCAGATATTAAAGAGTAAAATACATGTACACAAATTATGAAAACTCCTTCCTGACTAAAATGACCAACATGCAAATTTCAAACAAAGTAGAAGTGCTGATGTTCCGATCCTAACATGACCTTTCTCAAGGCAGAGTATGAAAATCTAGACCAACACTCCTAATCTTCTGAAATTCAATTGATTGGATTAGAAAAAGTGAAACAAAAAGCTTTCAAGTACAATTGGAAACAGCCATAATACAAGCTTCTTATGGCTACATGCACACATTCTGCATTCATGGTGAATCAGATTTAGAAGTAGCAGTTCATTCTTGACTGGTCTTTTTCAAATGATTGTCTTTGAATGCTTGTGATTCTTTCACAGACCAGGGTCTGGTTCCAATGTCATCAATGGTCTTTCCCTCAGCATCTTTCAGTCTGTGAGGGACAGAATGAAATAAAATCATCTTCCCTTCCACCTCCTCCTCCTCCCCCTCCTCCTGCTCATCCTTCGCCTCCTCCACCCCTCCTCCTCCTCCTCCTCCTCCTCCTCCTCCCCCTCCTCCCCCTCCTCCTCCTCCTGCTGCTCATCCTCTGCCTCCTTCACCTCTTCTTCTTCTTCCACTCCAAAATTGTGGCAGAAAACGTTTCAAAACATTGGCAAATGTTTGTCTTGGGAAGGGATCTTAAAAGCTTTAATTTTTTTTCTAGTCTAGGGAGGTGACCTCATGGCAGAAAAAGAGGGCAAGTTTGACAGTAAATCCATTGTATGCATTCACTCCGCAAAATGTTCACGACGAGCCAATGATAACATCTTATACTGCAACAACGTTGTTTCATTCTGCAGACATATTTTTTAGTTATTTTTTTCATTTTATAATCAGGCTTGGGGGCAGTGAGTCTTGACTTTCACCGACAAACATCTAGAGAGGGTTGTTTCAGGTTGAGAGTGCCCCGAGCACCGTGTGTCAGGACTCTTGACGTCCTCCTTCAGAGGTTTTCCCCCGACTAATATGGCCCGAGTACAAGAGGCTGTTCGTACACACAGGTAAACAAGATATCAGCCGCTGGATACAGTTGGTCCTGTGCCAGGGTTGGACGGTCGTCTCAATCATGCTCTGTCCAGTTTGTGAGGTCAACAATTTTCAGGGCCTGACATTTGGATTCTAGTGTGGAACCTTTTTGATTTTGAAAAAGGTTCCGCTACAACCGAAACATAAGGCCCTCTGACCTTTCCAGATTTGTATAATCCTGGTTACTCGACTATTTACTGGATAAAAGGCAGACATTTTGCAGCATTTGCCACAATTTGTTTTCTTAAAGAATTAAAAGACCTACAGTAGCATTTCCATCCTATCAAGACCTTTCTTTGCTTTCATAACATTCCTCCTAGAATTGAATTGTATTTGCAACTTTGGTAATGAAGTCAGTTGTAGCAGTTTGCAAATTCTGTTTGCAATCTGAAAACGTTAGGCCCTCCAAATGCTTAACATGAAACAATAGCGCAAATACTAACCTATTGTAGTGTGGTTTGATTGATCTTGGTTTTGCCTTTTCCCTTCAAACGACCCATACCTTGCAATGCACTCCCTCAATGATATCTCATATCTGCAATACTTTGTTATACTTACATCCCTTTACTGTGGATTACCATTAGCAAGCCCAATGCCCCGACCTGTCTCAAATATTGCAGATCCATCGCTGACAGAACACCAGTCTACTTTTTTCTATTCCCACCTCAACGTACAGAAAAGACGTACTGTATGTGAGTGGCATGTGGACATTTCCATGGGGGAAAGCGTGCCCCCACTTGTCTGTGATATTTATACACATCGCTGCTGGAAACAGAAAGGATATTACTTGGCTGAGGTTAGGTATTGAGCATGTGTGATGCGCTACATAATAAGTGTTTGGGCTCAGGCCATTTTGGGTTGAATTTCATGGCTTTGGTCCATTACATACTACAGCTGAAGGCTAAGGCTAAGGCTAAGGCTAAGGCTAAGGCTAAGGCTAAGGCTAAGGCTAAGGCTAAGGCTAAGGCTAAGGCTAAGGCTAAGGCTAAGGCTAAGGCTAAGGCTAAGGCTAAGGCTAAGGCTAAGGCTAAGGCTAAGGCTAAGGCTAAGGCTAAGGCTAAGGCTAAGGCTAAGGCTAAGGCTAAGGCTAAGGCTAAGGCTAAGGCTAAGGCTAAGGCTAAGGCTAAGGCTAAGGCTAAGGCTAAGGCTAAGGCTAAGGCTAAGGCTAAGGCTCAGGCTTGGTTCCAACTAGCTTGTTAATGCTGAGAGTAACCACGGTAAACCTATTCCACCGTGCAAATGATACCACAGTACTTGGCAATATGAATATAATCTCTGACCTCACATGCAAATGAGGAAAAACTAGGGACGTTCACGACCGCGCTGCGTTTTACCGTGTAAATGCCTTCAATGAAATTGCAGCATCCATTGTGCCATTCAGACATTCAGTGCCAATTTTGATAATATTCTATGCTCCTCGTTGTGAAATAATAAATGGAATCCAATCAAATGAAGAATAGTTCTACTGTCCTGGAAAATAAATGGTGTTTTTTTCATGGTGTTAAGTTTTTTTCATCAGGGTGCCAGATGATTCATGTTTTCATTGGTCAGATTTTTTTTCCGGGGCCAAGAAAAATAAACAGTAGCATATCAAAAACCTTCTGATTGTTGAGATAAGATACTGAGGCATAGACAGTGGTGGAGATAGCATCTGAAATGGCTTGAGGATATATCATGGCAGAATTGAAAGGTTGAATGTGACTGAGAAGACACCAAGGGTTTCTTTCCCCGTGCCATCCCTTCTCTAAACATTAACTCTTACCAAGCACGGAGACTTTCGAATAGTCTGCTCTCGGCAAGAAGAGACCTACATTGACGGTGCAAGGATGCCCCTGACAACTGTGTGGCTCTCTGAGGCAATTCATGGTGGAGATAGCGAGTCAAGGCTGGTTTGCGATGACACCGTATGAGAAAATCCCTTTTGTGATTGGTTGTAGTTCTGAAGAGAGCTGATTGACTCAATGATTCAAACACCATACTCATGATGACCCATATTCCTGACTCTCTTAGGATGGCCAAGAAGGAATTATTGATGTGATGATAAAAACTAGGCCACGTTTTGGAGTAAGTCATTCAATCTCTGCACTACAACATCGGTGCAGTGATTTTGCCACAAAACAATGACAGAGGTAAAGGAAAAATGTAGGTTTTCGAGGTACAAATGCACTTCCTTGTTGCTCTTTGCCTAATCTTTGTGTAATCTTTAAGATCATGCATGAATATAAATAATATAGGTGACAATAGCATGTTCTTGGTATTTCCTTTCTAAAGGTCTTGGCAGATGCGTGCAAAGATTATACAAAGTCAAAGGAGGAAAGCTGGTAGACAGACCAGGGTGAGATCAAAGGGAAGGGCAGGCAGTAGGGAAGGGATCAAATGAGGAAAGCTGGTAGACAGACCAGGGTGAGATCAAAGGGAAGGGCAGGCAGTAGGGAAGGGATCAAATGAGGAAAGCTGGTAGACAGACCAGGGTGAGATCAAAGGGAAGGGCAAGCAGTAGGGAATGGATCAAATGAGGAAAGCTGGTAGATAGACCAGGGTGAGATCAAATGGAAGGGCAAGCAGTAGGGAAGGGATCAACGGAGGAAAGCTGGTAGATAGACAAGGGTGAGATCAAAGGGAAGGGCAAGCCGTAAGGAAGGGATTAAAGGAGGACAGCTGGTAGACAGACCATGGGTGAGATCAAAGGGAAGGGTAAGCAGTAGGGAATGGATAAACAATGTATACATAATTCTATTGTGGTTCTTTCACATTTTCTGGTTTTATCTCGTAGCTCTATAGATGCAGTTTTGTCTGGCTTGTGATGTTTCAATCATTCTTCTTGCTTCACTCCTCATCAGAGGGAGGAATCAGAGATAGGATTCATGATAGCTCACACAGAGTGCTTTTTTGTTTTATCTGATTCAGAGAGAAGTCTGTTTCCTGATTTTGCCTGGTACCCCAGTGATAACATCAATGTAATTGAGATGGATTCAATTCCCCTGGTCCCCTAGTTAGGTGTGTGTGGGGGGGGGGGGGTTGATGGTTGATGATCCTGGACAGTCACCAACAGACAGGAACTGATTCTTTTTGAGGAGCACATGCCTCCCCATGAGACCAGGCTAGGAGAGGGTGTTAATGTTGCCATAGAGATTTGAGATTTTGGTGCAATTTCACACCAGTGGGGATGAGGCAGTGTGTGATGTGGTTGTGATCCAGATCATATTTTGCAGGTCTTGGCACAACCTGCCGCCCATTTGCGGATGTGACCCACCTCAAGTTACAACTTCCAACACACATTCCCGAGAGACAGTCAGAGAGACTTGGAGGTATTGAGATAAAGCACAAAAAAGTCCACCTACTGCCAAAGCTCTTTTAAGACAGTTCAGTTTAAAGAACACGTGGAGTCTCATTAGAAGTAACTATAGCCAACCTGATAGAGGATTAACGTGTCATGACGGGTTAATCTGTGGCAGTCTAATGATTCTGCCTCTTTGACGATTGAAACAACAGGATTAGTACAAATCCCTGCTTTTTCTGCCGTCCCTACCCACAATTAATCACCATCATCTCTTGGCAATCACTTCTAGGGCATTCACCTCCATTGGTTGAGGTTGAGGCAGTCGCAACGACAACTTGATTGCTCACTGCCCAATGCAAGCTGCAAGAGCAACTGAGGCGTGTATAGCCGCAATGTTAGTTCAGCCATTTCTGCTAATGAGCCCTGTACTATCAGGGACAAGGACATGGTCGGCACTGGGAACAAGGTTGGCAAGTCTATCACATTGCCATTTAAAAAACATGTCAGCCAGTCAGTCTTCAACTCAAGCCGCAATCACGCTATCCAATGTGCTCAGAGATCATTAGAACCAAGTCAGTGATCTTCTGTTGTTTTTTAATTCATAATCTCAACATGGGAGACAAGTCTACCCCAGGGTTATGCTCCATGGAGGAAAATCTTCTAAAGGGATTGGAATACACAGCCTCTGTCTGTCGGCTGAATATCTTGAAACCAAAGTTTGAGCTCAGGCATGTCCTTTGCCTTAAGTATCCGTATGATGTTTGTAATTTTTCAATGAGTCTGAGTTTCTGCCAAACAAACAAAGGACAAACTGATCGGGAACTTTGGACCATTTTTGAATGATGGTAAAGGGAACTTTGACAAGTCAGGGACCAGGGTTTTGTGTAAATAGTCAACTAGTCTTTGCCAGTCAGAAGGCGTACAAGCACAGTGCTACAAACATATCTAAAACTAATTACTGACTGAGATGACCCAACTATACAAATCTTAAATATAACAAGGTTGTGAACTTTCAATCCTAACAGAGTATTTCCTCTTTCATGAAAGGTCCTACTAGGATCTAAATGCTATATCCTCTGATTTATCTTCTTCTTTTTTTTTAAACAAAAAAAGTCAATATTACCGTATCTTTGAGCAAAAGACTTTGATTCTAAAAATGAGTGCAACTTACTTAGTTTAATTATGTTCTCCAAACATTCGTTAATGTTTTGGCCAAAGGATTAATCTAACTCTCCATGGACATTTTCTATTTTTATACGCGTTGCTTGAGAGGGATGAAAGTTCAGAAGTTCCAAACCAGAATGCAAGAAAGATTTGACCTAGCACAACCTGAGTATCCCAGAATAATACAATCGAATCTTTACACCAGGGCATGCTCTCAGTTCTAGACTGGGTCCAACACTAGCCTGGACAACAAGGATTGCTCATGTCTATTTCCCGCCTGTAATTTAAGAAACCCACTCGTCCGGTCCACCACCACCAATCCAACCTCCCCCCTCTGGCAAAGACAAGCCTGTATTGAGAGCGCACTAGTGAAAATCGATCATAGTCAAGATACAAAGTGTGCTTAGAGCGGTGTACTTCATCTTCTTCTCTTCTAGGAGGAGGAGATGGGAGCACTGGGCAGAGGGGATATTGTAAGGAGGGGTCGCGGGAATGTTTTGGTTTCCAAATCCCACAGCAAAGCGGGGAGCCACACCGTAATGAAGTTTGAATTGACAGGCTGTCTTGAGAGAAACAGCATTAGCGCAAACTGCCTCTCTGTGACATTGTTCTCCACAACTTAGCAGGAGTAAAGCCCAAGGTCTTTAATGAAGTTTTAATGACCCGTTTATGATGGACAACTTAGCACGAGTGAAGCCCAAGGTCTTTAATGAAGTTTTAATGACCCGTTTATGATGGACACATGCCTGTGCAAGTCCTAAACAAAGATCAAAGACATGATTTTTTAAAATTAACTTTCTCAACGGTTGAACTGCCTTTGAAAAAGGTCCTGCTAGAATAGAAACGCAAGCCCTAAACATACAGTATTCTTTAGAAGAATTTTGGTTAATCAATAATGAGTTTGCATCATTTTTGTATATTTCTCTAAGCAATAATTTCAATTCAATCCTTTGCCACTTGCTCAAATGCTGAGTGATGTTTATTGAACATCAAAACTGAGAGAATTGCAATTAGTTGACTCAGCTCTTACATGTATCAGTTTATTGGTGGCTTGTATGCATGATACCACACATGGTTGGTCATACCGGTAGATCTATAGAGGCTTGTGTGAAAATAAAAGAAATACCGAGGCAAGATGAATCAATTGTTGACCAGTTAAACTGTAGCTTATCACAGATAAACAATACACCATCTCATGTACTTGATGCGTGGGCAGCAACTGATGGAAAAACAGAATTTTATAATTTGTCTACTTTTTACAACCGCAAAGAACTGCTTCTCATATTGATCAGAACAAGCCCCATGGCAGGCCTATATATTTGTGTTTCTTCCTTTGGGGGTAACGTTGCTTGGAGCAGATCTCAAATCCTCTCAGAGGTGTGGGGCTGAGGGAAATGGGAGAACTATTTGGTCTATGAGAGCAAGACAAAAAACCCTGCAGGAAAATGCGCCTAAGAGACCTGAAAACCCTTGAGTTTGTAAAGGCTATCAAAAAGAACTAAAGAAATGGCTTTAATCAAAAGGAACCAAACCAAGGGGCAGACTGTTGGTTCCATCTAGACCCCCAATACAAACTACCTTTCACTCTCTGCCTGTGGAGCTTATTACACAAACATATCTTCCTTACAAATGGGTCAGCTGTGTCTTGTAAGAATCCAGACGACGTAGAATTCACAGCATGGGGCTTTTAGGGAGGGGGAGGCCCCTAACCCAGAAAATTTAAACATCAAAAGAAAAAAAACAAGGGAACTTTTTACTGAAGGAACTGCAGGAATTTTCCACCCAGTAAAAAAAAAAGTGGAGCTCTGGTGGAACGATAAAACACGATACAAAGGCTTGCTTTCTAGGGCTACTGCCACACAATAAAATAAAAAACCACGACTTCAAAATGGCAGATGTGAGTAGCAATCGATCAATTCCCTGAGGGCTGCTAAATCTAATCAGCAAGAAATTGGTACAAACGAACCCAAAAAGACACAATTTACACGGGACAATCAAGACACAAGTGTTTCAATAACAAACGACAAAAAAAAAACAGCAATGGAAAAAAAACGTAAGGTACATTCTCCTTTTGGAGCAGTACAATTCAATTTGTGAAGTCAGCTAATTGTGTGACGTTCCATTCCAGCATTTCTAGGTTCCGGAATTTTGTGATCGCCACAACCTTCCCCCTCTCTCTTCCTCAGTCGTTGATTACATTATTCAAAGTTGCACGGTGCATTAACTAATGCAATAGGCAGGAGTACCATTAGAGGCAATGTATCGTATTGGTGGATGTGTATATATGTACGAGCTGCGCATGTGGATAAACACTGTGGCACATCCCTTGGAGCTACTGCTACTGTGCCCATCCATGCAGGCTGATGTTCTTGTGAAGGATGTCTGGCAGATCTGGTCGGGTGTGAGGAGATGAGAGAGGGGGAACTACAGTTTATATCTGACTGCCGTTGCCAAGGTCAACTACGAAGGCTTTGCCAAGCCCCAGCCACTACTGAATATTCATCATGTCATTACACTTTCCTTCCCACACATGGAACGGAAATTTAATGGAATTAATTTTAAACAATTAAAAGTCCAAGGGCTGCTCAAGGTAGCCCAGGGGCTATTTTTGAAGTGAGATAAGAAAAGCAGCCTAGGACATTAAAACAAGATGGTAGCCCGTTAATCTGAGTACAATTCTGATCTAGGGATTCATGTATGGCCTTAGTAATAGAGAACTTGGATACACGTGATGTCCATTGAGCCAGTATTTGGACTACTCTAAATACCAAGTGATTCTTAAGAATGGTTATGCTGTATCATAGCATATGAAAACCTAGCACTGGACACGTCTGATTTATCTTGGACAGTCTATTTTGCCAAACTCGTCTCATCGTACTCTCAATACCAAGACAAAGATGCTCTTCAGACTCTCATCTCAGTTCACTGACCAAGATGAGTTGCCTGTCCCAAGATGGACTCCACAATTTCCATGGAAACAGATCCTCAGATAATTTTTCCTCACACAAATAACCTGGTACATATTTTACATAAATTAAGAGCTGCCTGCAGAGTGCTGAATACTTCACAGAATGTCTCTCCTATATTCATACCCCAAGTTCCTTGAAGTGCAATCGTTTAATCAATATGGATTGGATTATTTAGGAAATTATCTACGGAAACAGGCCCCCCCCCATTATCCTTTGTATTTTGTCAAGCCATAAGTACTTGGAATAATTATTGAAATCATTTTTTTAAGGTGGTGGGTTAATGAGAGCCCAGGACCATGCAGATATTCAAGCACACAAATGCCCCAGAATTGATTCTTCTTTTAAGTACGTGCTATCAAGAATGAAAAGAAAAATGAAAAAGGAATTAATATCCCACTGCCTTTTAATTTGACCTTGAGATAATCCTGCACAGTTCAAATGAGTAGCAAGAACAAAGAAACTCCATTAAAGACCTACTACTGGTTTGCTTGTTAGAGGAAGCGAAAGGCTTAGGCTAACAGTGTGTACACAATGCTCCTAGATTGGGATTGATAGCCAGACATGAAGGGCTTGCATCGGTGGACAAAAATAATAACAGCCACAGTTCAAAAGGAGGATTGTAAAAATACCCCCGGAATAATGTTGTAAAAGAGTCTGTGTTGACAATGTTTGAAAAAAAAGAGGCATTTTTCTTGGAGTAATATGCAAAAATGTTGCAAGCTGCTTACTGACTAAATGTCAGGCCCTCCATATTTGTGTTTAGATCAATGGCGCTACTAGTCATAGTGTGTAGTGGATGGGTTGAACTCAGGCAATATCATTTGCTAGACAATATGGATTTTAAGCTGGAGTGGTAGCCCTCATGCAATGAAGGTGTTGTGTGGGATGTGGTGGAAGACCCACATGTACATGGTGCTTACTATTGGAAATCACTAGATGGAATTACTGGAACGAAATCCCAGCACTTTAATTCCTGCTATCCCTAAGGATTGCTAACCATCTGCTCTTTTCCATATCCAGGTCATGTCCCTCAGAATCTAGTTTGACAACTACTACCTTATATTTCAAGCAGCATTTAGCCAATGCCTTATAGGCCTGTATGTAAAGGTATCTCCCCCATACATCCAACAGTACTAAGTTATTCTACAGATACAGAACCCTCTCTTCAAGTAAATAGATGGGAGAAGCATGCATGGGAGGTCTCAGTTGTATTTCAGGGCTGAAAAAAATCCCAGGACTTCATTCCAGAATAGTAATCCTGAACTCATTGCTCCTACCCCTAAGGATTCCTCACCATCTGTTGTCTTCCATGGCAGGTCTATGCTTGTCTGAATCTAGGATACTGCTTGGTGTTTAGGTTGTGGACTTATTAGTGCTAGCAAGATCAAGAACCATGGGGACGTTTCACAGGGCCACTTCAACAACTGTACTAAGCCACTTCAGCAAATCTTATATCAGCAATGATGAGAGACAGAGAGACAGGGAGACAGGGAGACAGAGAGAGACAGAGAGACAGAGAGACAGAGAGACAGTGAGACAGAGAGACAGAGAGACAGAGAGACAGAGAGAGAGGGAGACAGGGAGACAGAGAGAGACAGAGATACAGAGAGACAGAGAGACAGAGAGACAGAGAGACAGAGAGACAGAGAGAGAGACAGGGAGACAGAGAGAGACAGAGAGACAGAGAGACAGAGAGACAGGGATTTTGATTTTGCAAAGAAAAACTTTATTCACAAAAGAGAGAGAAAGGAATAAGAGGTCAGTATTGTTTGACAACTAATAAATCAGGAAAAAGAAAGGTCCATGGGTTAAGACAGGGAGAGACAGAGAGACAGAGAGACAGAGAGACAGTGAGACAGAGAGACAGAGAGACAGAGAGACAGAGAGAGAGGGAGACAGGGAGACAGAGAGAGACAGAGATACAGAGAGACAGGGAGACAGAGAGACAGAGAAGCAGAGAGGCAGAGAGGGAGACAGGGAGACAGGGAGACAGAGAGACAGAGAGACAGAGAGACAGAGAGACAGAGAGACAGAGAGACAGAGATACAGAGAGACAGAGAGACAGAGAGGCAGAGAGGCAGAGAGACAGAGAGAGAGACAGGGAGACAGAGAGAGACAGAGAGACAGAGAGACAGAGATACAGAGAGACAGAGAGACAGAGAGGCAGAGAGGCAGAGAGACAGAGAGAGAGACAGGGAGACAGAGAGAGACAGAGAGACAGAGAGACAGAGAGACACAGGGAGACAGGGAGACAGAGAGAGACAGAGAAGCAGAGAGGCAGAGAGACAGAGAGGGAGACAGGGAGACAGAGAGACAGAGAGACAGAGAGACAGAGAGACAGAGAGACAGAGAGACAGAGAGACAGAGAGACAGAGAGACAGAGAGACAGAGAGACAGAGAGACAGAGAGGCAGAGAGGCAGAGAGACAGAGAGAGAGAGGCAGAGAGGGAGACAGAGAGACAGAGAGACAGAGAGACAGAGAGACAGAGAGACAGAGAGACAGAGAGACAGAGAGACAGAGAGGCAGAGAGACAGAGAGACAGAGAGACAGAGAGAGACAGAGAGACAGAGAGACAGAGAGACAGAGAGACAGAGAGACAGAGAGACAGAGAGACAGAGTGACAGAGAGACAGAGAGACAGAGAGACAGAGAGACAGAGAGACAGAGAGACAGAGAGACAGAGAGACAGAGACACATGGAGACAGGGAGACAGAGAGAGACAGAGAAGCAGAGAGGCAGAGAGACAGAGAGGGAGACAGGGAGACAGAGAGAGAAAGAGAGACAGAGAGACAGAGAGACAGAGAGACAGAGAGACAGAGAGACAGAGAGACAGAGAGACAGAGAGGCAGAGAGGCAGAGATATGAATAGGTATGAGTTTTATCCCAAGTCTCATCCCAATTTCACACAGCAATTGGTTTGGGTGGCAATGTGAAAGTGATAATCTAAGACTCTCTCATGTACACATGGCATAATGCAGTATGCAAAAGCCGGGAAATAATCATCATTGGCAATGCATTATGCATATATATAAAAAATTATATGTATGCTCTCAGTCAATAACCAAAACACCTTCCATGTATGATATGCATATGACTACCCTGTATGCTCATGACAGTAACAATTTATTGACCTGTGAAGAAAAAAAGTGTGGGGGGGGGAGCAATGTCATGTGACTACATATGACAATGCAGGCTTCCTGAGTTCTGGGAGCCAGCTCAGTCTCAGCCTTGGTAAGCCATTACGGCAGTTGCCCGGTACCCACTACTTTCCTCCATCAATCTCCAAGCGTACACAGTTTGTTATGTGTCCTGATTGATCGCAACTGCTCGGTGAGCTGTGCGCAACAGCAAACTATAGCGCGCAACTAGAGTAGGATAAATTTATCGATCGAACAGTTATAGCCATGCCACTGACATGAATTAAATTTCCCAAAGAAAAATGCTAACTTCAGTCTGTTCTCCTTGAGAGTACACTGAAAAACCCCACAATCTCCTCTCCCAGAATGTTTACAGAATGTTTACAGAATGTTTACAGAATGTTTACAGAATATTTAAAGAATATTTACATAATGTTTACAGTATGTTTACAGAATGTTTACAGAATGTTTACAGAATATTTACAGAATATTTACAGAATGTTTACAGTATGTTTACAGAATGTTTACAGAATGTTTACAGAATGTTTACAGAATGTTTACAGAATGTTTACAGAATATTTACAGAATGTTTACAGAATGTTTACAGAATGTTTACAGTATGTTTACAGTATGTTTACAGTATGTTTACAGAATGTTTACAGAATGTTTACAGAATGTTTACAGAATGTTTACAGAATATTTACAGAATATTTACATAATGTTTACAGTATGTTTACAGAATGTTTACAGAATGTTTACAGAATATTTGCAGAATATTTACAGAATGTTTACAGTATGTTTACAGAATGTTTACAGAATGTTTACAGAATGTTTACAGAATGTTTACAGAATGTTTACAGAATATTTACAGAATGTTTACAGAATGTTTACAGAATGTTTACAGAATGTTTACAGAATGTTTACAGAATGTTTGCAGAATGTTTACAGAATGTTAGCTGAGACATTGATGTCATTAACAGAACAATAGTGGAAACGATGAACATATTTTCATTTCTCCATGATCAATGGCAAGAGGGTGAATGTTGTGTGTGGACTGTCATATCTGATAGATGGAAATATGTGACAAGAAATCCCCACACACCAACCAGGTCTCATGTCTTACACTGCCTGTATGGCAGCATCCACTTTTTCCCCAGCACAAAACGCACCGCACAAGAACCCTCACAACATCGGTTGTGTTTTGTCAA
>OX465103.1:248388-275888 GCA_949987565.1 Luidia sarsii
GAAGAAGAGAGCGAAGGAGGGGGAGGTGACAGCAGTAACACAGACCCACTTTTGGAGAGGTCGGTCACCGGAATGAATAATTCTGGTCAGCCGTAAGACGAGCAGGAGTTGAAGTGGTTGGAATGTCACTTCAACTGTTGCAGAGTAGGCAGCAATTAGTAAGCAGTCTCAAGTGGCAGACTGCGTGAAAGACGCTTCACTTGGTTGTTCCCTCACAAAGCAAGAAGGGGTGGGGGTTGGAAGAGAGAGAGAGAGAGAGAGGTGGGGGTGAGAAAGCGGGAAAAGGCAGTGAGGAACTGAAAATGCTAAAAGCAGGAAGTGAGTTGCACAGTTTGCAACCAATCAAGATGCGCCATCAAAAAAAAGGGAGATTTGGAGGATGGCCAAAATGTCACGATCTGACCTGGATTGAGTATGTGAAAGCTAACTGCTTGCTGAATGCAGAGACAGAGACTTTGGGGAGGGGAGGCAGTGTTTTTTCCTTGCCTTCAAGAGCTGACCTCTCTCACTTCGGGAACTTCTATAAAGGCACGGTGATGATTTGTAGAGTGGTAAACAAACTGAAAAGTGGGTTTCATTTGCACTTTTCTCATCAGCCGTGCCTACAAGTTGTGGACCAGGATGGTGAGACGGCCAGGCACTGAGGTCCAGTAATGGAGTCGGGTTCTTTTGATCCTCCCGTCTTCAGTATAGTGCAGTTGACTCAATTTATTTGCTGACAATCCAGTCAACGCAAATTTGTTTTAGCTTCTATCCAGGTAATGAGGCAGGGTGGATAAAGGCTGCTCTCATGTTCTGAGGGGAGTATGGTGATGGCGGCAATTCAGGGGGGTTCATGAATAAAGAATCGATTTAACCTTGGTGCTTCTGAGAGAAGGAACTATGGATGATGAAACAGACCAAGGTTAGAATGGGTTGAAGATGGGAGGCTTCTTGTTGCAGAAATAATTCATTTGAATCCTGTACGCTCTTCGATTCTTGTACTTTTCAGCCTTGGCAAGAACGCTGCATCTGCTACAAACACACTGCAGAGAGGGGCTGGAATTAATTTCATGAGACTTATTGGCTAAGCTATTCAATTTTTTTTGCAGGAGGGACGAGGGTCTGTCTGATACACTTCATTAATGCAGAGTCACACATTTCTCTGCTTATATCTCCATTTCTAGCGCCATTTAACCTCGGAGAGGAGGAGGTTTGGGAGGAGGTTTGGAAAATCAGGCTGTGCAGACCTCAAACCATGGATTCATAAACAGCTATGGATCTCATCAGACCATTAGCAGAAGCATCTTGTTTCTATTTCAAATAGTACGAATCCTGAATAGGTCACTTCATCACTTCCATTCAATCCAATCATGCGCGGCCGTATAGAGGTGGTATGCATTATAATCTAGCCATTGCCTAATCAATCACAACCTACCATTAATTTCCAGTTGATACCCTCGCTTAGAATGCTAAAAAAGACTCTCACTCTCAGTTGGCAAACAAAGAAGTGGATGGTAACTTGAGATTCTCTGCCGGCAACAATCCAGTCATATTTTCAGGTTGATTTTTTTGAAAGTTAAAGATAGCTAGCGTACAGTATTGATGCTGAGAAATGACATTTTGAGTCTAGTTTCAACACCATTCTCTACGAGTTGACAAGAAGGGAGAAGGGGATGGTTTTAAATTACTGTTTTTCCGAGTTAGAGCTATTCCCGCACACTCCAATTTCAAATCCAATGCAACATTTCAACTAGACGACAAACACACTTGAATTGAACACCCACGTGCAATGGCCTTTGCATTGTGCATTGGGCAAATATGAAGAGACAGAGCTGTTGGTAAATGTCATAGACCATACGGAATACATATACATGTATATGTAGTGCTTTGTTAATATTGGTACTCAGATACCATACTAAGCTGACAAATTCAAGTTGGGTATCATTTGATTAAAACTAGACATACTGTAATGTGAAAGGTAAACTTTATTTACCCTTTAGTCATGACAGGCAATTCAATTCACCCGATAGATTCAGTCCAAAAATACTTGATTTATCTGATGGATGCTTTGCATTCAGGAGATCTGCGTTGATCTGCTCTGATGCACTCACTTTGCTCATCAATAAGACTCATAGGTTATCATTCCATCTTGAATTACGGCCAGAAGCTGCTAGTCACTTTGACACAGAGGACTCTGTATCAGAGGCCAGTAAAGAACATCATCTGGCCACTAGAAGGCCGTGAGGCCAGTGGTCTGGCCGCTACATCAGGCCACTTAGTCAAGGCGGACACCTTCACCCACAGCCTAGGTAGCATGATTTGTTTATGATCTGGTAGTTACCAGCATCATGTTTGGCCACCGGACACAATGTTGGTGATCAAGCATTGAAAACAAATCAAGAAGAGATTTACGGGAAGGGATTAGAATCTTTGCTGCTGGTCCTAGGTCACCCCAATGCTTGCACAGAATTAGATTTATAATCGTTCTTTCTAAAGTTGCAATAATTCTCCAATGCAAATGTACTGCCTTTCAAAGGTGATAGACTTTAAGACCGGTTCAACCCCCCACAAAAAAAACAAGAAAGACACAAACAAAAGATTAGTTTAAAACAGATTGGACTTGCCTTTGAATACTGGGTGCTTTAGCATAAATTAGTAGGATTAGAACTTTTGGTGGCAACCTGATTTTGAAAGAACAGTCAGTCTGAAGGATAAATCAGAATTTAGAATGCTTGAAGCGGCACTATGCGTAATGACTTTCAAGAATGAGTACCGATATGCCTCTGAGTAGAGCATGGAGACACACTTACACTTGAGAGAGATGACACAAGGTCTTCAAACACCTACATGTATTGAGGAGGATGGGGTGACTTGAGCTCTGAAAATGGGAATCGGCGAAAAAAAACCAACCAGAGTGAATTGAACGACTTACCTCCACTGCTGTCACCTTGCGTGCCAACATATTCTCCATATTTGTGGCCATTTCCTCCACCACATTGATGCCATTCACTCTTATCACTTGCAGGTCATCACGTTTCTCGTACTCCTGTCAAAATCAATCAATCAGATCAGAAAATTTAACAACAAAAAAAGACAACAAAAGTTGGTTTTGATTTCGATGACATGCAGCCACTCGCTGGGTGATGGGGTCAAGGGTAGGAATGATGAACACAAATAATTGATACAGCATCTGTGAAATCGTTACAGGTTGGTAGGTGACAGTGATTCTACCAAAATTATGATCACAAAGACTGATGAAATCACTTGTGCGACTGTGTACAAGTTCTTTGAGTGTAGAATGCTTGTGGTGACATAGTGGGCATTATATCTGTTAAGGAAGATTGTGGGTCTGAGAATGAAGGTTTAAATGTTGGAATCAGAATGAACAGTTTTGCCATCCCTTTCAAGAATGAGTGTGGCTCATGAGGAGTCAGCATCTCAACCCTGCCCATGTTGGAATCAAAATGTACAATATTGTACAATTATATGTACAATAATCTCTTTCCAGAATGAATGTGTGGCTCTGATATGATTTGACAACTCAATGGATTTTCTTCAGTCAGCTAATGACAGTGCACACACTGCCAACCATGATCAAGGGATCTACCAAGGGCATACCTCACCACATGGCTTTGTGTGGAGATGGTCCCCATGTAAAATTCAAACAAGAATTTATGGGGTATGGTTGACAGCTTGCATCTTAATACCATTCATCATGCATTGAGTTCACACCTAAAATCTAAATTAAAAAAATCCACACCATCTGCAGTCTGGAATACTGTTAGCAGTAACTCTGTAGTAGTAGAATCACCCGTGGCTTGGCAAGGGATGAATATTGTGGCTCACAAAGCAATGTTCTGGGAAATTGATTGAAGACTATTCATGGTCAAGGGAAGGGGTCAAGGTAGCAAGGAGTAATTCGGAGGGGAGGGGAGGGGAGGGGAGGGGAGGGGAGGGGAGGGAGGGGAGGGGAGGGGAGGGGAGGGGAGGGGAGGGGAGGGGAGGGGAGGGGAGGGGAGGGGAGGGGAGGGGAGGGGAGGGGAGGGGAGGGGAGGGGAGGGGAGGGGAGGGGAGGGGAGGGGAGGGGAGGGGAGGGGAGGGGAGGGGAGGGGAGGGGAGGGGAGGGGAGGGGAGGGGAGGGGAGGGGAGGGGAGGGGAGGGGAGGGGAGGGGAGGGAGGGGTTGGGAGGTGAGGTGAAGAGATGAGGATATTGGCAGGTGTTATGTCAGCAATCTTGACCTGTCAACACAACCAGTTGCCCTCTAGGCCACCTGCAGGTGTTGTTATGGCGCCTGCAGGGAGAGGGATGGTGACTCCCCATCCTCCACCCCCCCCCCACTCTCCATGGCCTCCCCTGATATGGGCAAACTCAGGGGATGAGATAAAGAAGCATGTTGGCCATGATTAAAAGGCCGACTCAAACAAAGGGAGGGGAGGGGAGGGGAGGGAGGTGGAGAGGGAGAGGGAGGTGGAGAGGGAGAGGGAGAGGGAGAGGGAGAGGGAGAGGGAGAGGGAGAGGGAGAGGGAGAGGGAGAGGGAGAGGGAGAGGGAGAGGGAGAGGGAGAGGGAGAGGGACGGGAGAGGAGAGGGGGAGGGGAGGGGGAGGGGGAGGCAGAGGCAGAGGCAGTGGCAGAGGCAGAGGCAGAGACAGAGGCAGAGGCAGAGGGAGAAGCAGAGGCAGTGGCAGAGGCAGAGGCAGTGGCAGAGGCAGTGGCAGAGGCAGAGGCAGAGACAGAGTCAGAGGCAGAGGCAGAGGCAGAGGCAGAGGCAGGGTCAGAGGCAGAGGCAGGGTCAGAGGCAGTGGCAGAGGCAGAGGCAGAGGCAGAGGCAGAGGCAGAGACAGAGGCAGAGGCAGAGGCAGAGGCAGAGGCAGAGGCAGAGGCAGAGGCAGAGGCAGAGGCAGAGGCAGAGGCAGTGGCAGAGGCAGAGGCAGAGGCAGAGGCAGTGGCAGAGGCAGAGGCAGAGACAGAGGCAGAGGCAGAGGGAGAAGCAGAGGCAGTGGCAGAGGCAGAGGCAGTGGCAGAGGCAGTGGCAGAGGCAGAGGCAGAGACAGAGTCAGAGGCAGAGGCAGAGGCAGAGGCAGAGGCAGAAGCAGAGGCAGAGGCAGAGGCAGGGTCAGAGGCAGAGGCAGGGTCAGAGGCAGTGGCAGAGGCAGAGGCAGAGACAGAGGCAGAGGCAGAGGCAGAGGCAGAGGCAGAGGCAGAGGCAGAGGCAGAGGCAGAGGCAGAGGCAGAGGCAGAGGCAGAGGCAGAGGCAGTGGCAGAGGCAGAGGCAGAGGCAGAGGCAGTGGCAGATGCAGAGGCAGAGGCAGAGGCAGAGGGCAGAGGCAGAGGCAGAGGCAGAGGCAGAGGCAGAGGCAGAGGCAGAGGCAGAGGCAGAGGCAGAGGCAGAGGCAGAGGCAGAGGCAGAGGCAGAGGCAGAGGCACATGGCATGGTCGGGATAAGGTCTAATAATAAGAACTTGTGTTGCAGGACAAAGCATTATTCAACATCCCTGTATGTTATAATCTTCACAACCATTTGATTTAAAAACCTTCCTTGTCTTTAATATAACTAACTCCCCATACCCCTCTGCCCTCCCTTTCCTCAACCCCCCCCCCCCACTGTAGTGGACCTTTTAAAGTGGATCAAATTGCAGCCTAATTAGTTGGATAAACAATGGTTAGTTGGGCCAACCCCAACCGTGATATTCCACACACCTTTTAGTTCCTGGACATTGGTCCTGGCTAATTTGTTTCTCAACGCATTTGCGTGTGCGTATTTCTTTCTGTCTCTTTTTCCACAGCAGCGCGCAAATGCAGCAGAGAGGCGGTGAATCGGTGGAGCGCCTGCACCGGTGGTTTTAATTATGCATCCTAATCAGATTAAGATTGAATGGCCACAATTAAATCTAGCCAGCAGTGGTCTTGAGCAGAATGAATATCAGCGATACTGCCACAAATGATCAAATAAAAACAAGACACAACTAAGCCCAAACCAAACTTCATGTATTGGTCGCTTGCCTCTCTGCATATGCGCATATTTCATGAATGATGCACAGTGTCATCCTAACTCCGGAGTGGAAGAGGGGAAAGGAGGTGGATGGGGCGACTTGAATGAGAGCTACAATTAGATTTTCCTCTCTGAAAGGCTGCCCGATCCACGAGTAATTGCCACTTTGTATTGATTTCAAGGGCCTTGCATTTGATAACCAGGTTATCAGCACAGAATTCCATCACTGCATTCATTTTCTCATCACCAAAACCTGGGAGCTGTCATTCGGTGTTTTCACCGTCACGTACATGTGCTTAGATTTCACAACGAGGGGAATTATGAAACGCAAGGAAATCTGTTAGGCTAAGGAAAGCCAATCATTCAGGAAAGCGTATTTAAAACGGTGCTAAGAGCCTAAAGTCAACAGCCAACATCTTTGTACCTGGCACTCATCTAGCAAACATTTAGTTAATTCAATCAATAAGTGTATCTTCAATAGTTGTGCATTACTACAAACTTTTTGAGAGGAAAGCTTCAAGGTTTCGCAACCCGTCTCTGGAATGGTCTACCGGCCTTGATACTGATAGGAGCACTTGAGAAGGTTCAATGTCTTTTGAAATGCAAAGCCATGTGACATGGAGCAATTTCTCTTGCAGGCAATTCAAGAATCAGAGGTAAACTGGGCTGCACTGCACATACAAGGGAGCACTTGGAAATACTCCACACAAAGGGAATACTCCACTGTCCAAATATCCCAAAGCTAATGGTCTGTTCAATTGAAAGGTTGATGAATTACTTCTTGAAGATTGCCTGCAACCAACTGCTTGAGAAATGCCTCATGTCACACGGCCTTCAGATCCATTCATCATATCTGCTCAACTATTTTTCATTTGGCTTTTGTGTACCCTGTATGAGTGACTTAGCATTTTCTTCTTTATATGGTCAGTACAGAATGAAGTAATGACAGTGGTAGTGAGTTTCATTACACAGGTCTGAGCACATGGTGCAAAGTGGTATAGGTACCGTAGATATAGTTGGTATTTGTTAGCACTCCAGAGCTATCCATTCCTAAGGTGGGTGCCTTTTTGAATTATCAACTATCTCTGTTGGGGTAGGGGCACCAGTCAGAAGAGGTTTTAACCATCAACTGTCTCTACATCTCCACGGATCACACTCTCATTTTCATTCAGATGCAACCAACACTTGTCTGTAAACCTGGCTACAGCAGCTCAGCTGGTAGAGCGCTGTTACATTAAATCAGAGGACAGAGTTCAAATCTTGGTCCAGTCAAAATTTTTGTTCGCCGTCCTCATAAACTGCTTCAGGCTGCTATCCAAACGATCATGCCATTCATTGCATCACATCAATGAGAAAGGTATAGGCATGGCACTAGTGATTCCACTGAGTGCCAATGCCAGACCAAATCCTGTTGTGGTCTCCCCAATTGGTAATACAATTGGTTGAAGGTGAAAGGGTAGATGCTGCAAGCGTGGGGCTTGATGTTGGGCTGAGCACTAGCCTTGACTTGATAGGCTTATCCCATCCCCCAATGACTGAACAGGTTTAAGGATGATCCAACAGGCACAAGTCAAGGATTGCTCATTCAAGATTCAAGGAGCATGGGTGTGGGCTGATGTGAAGACCCAATCCCCAGTGCTGGGGAGATGAGGGGAGGGAGGTGCACTGCACTTTATGGCTGGTGACCAATAATGGACCAATTGATTGACCAGAGTCATTAGAAATGGGCAAACTGGGACATGGGGTTGAGATGTCCCAGTGACACACGGCAAGCATTTCTCTCATGGAGTCTCTGTCATAGAATGCTTTGCATTGAGATGACACTCGATGACTGAGCTGACAGACACTGACCACAGATTCACCACGATCTCCTCTTTTCCAACGCATCTAAATCGAACGGGCGTTAGAGCCTGGAAGGTTGAACCATTCCCGTGTTGAATGACAAATCTATTTTCCATAAATGAAATGGGGACAAGAGTAGTCAACAACTCATCTGCACAGTGGAATATCAGAAGGTTTGCAGGAAATAAACTGCTTGTTATCAATGAGGGTTTTGGTCCACTTGATGTATAATTTGCTCTGCATTCAGTGCTTTGCCCAAATTCTGTTGACCCAAATTTCCGTAAAAGCTTTACAAAAACGGAAGACATGGTGTATACACTGCAAAACATTAAGAGTGAATATTATATGCTTCTCTATAAATGCTAACCAACGGGTCTAGATAAGAGGCTTGAGTCTTTTCATGGTGAAGTTAGGAAGATAAAGAATAATTATGTTGTAGTGACACTATGTATGAATAAAACCTTTATTTGAGAATGTGCAGTTCTGTATAGATCTGATTGACACAACATTTTGAAAAGGGTAAGTTCATTGCCAGGAGACTGTAGTTCTTTCAAACAATAAGTGTTCTTCACAATTGTGAGGATGGACCATCTTCAATCAATTCATCTACATGGCCACAACATTCAAAAGGGGAAAGATTAACACATTGCATGTTTACTCATCATCCTTTTGTGTTCACTCCTCACTTCTCTCTTCCATTCTTTCCCTAAGTTGATCTCCCCCTCTACTAACAACTCCCTACCCCAACCCCTAACCTTCACTTTGATCTCACCCTACTAGCTTTCTACTTTGTTCTTTGTCTATCATCCTTGTCACTATTGCTCTTCACTTCCTATTGGTTTATGTCCTTGTCATTCTGCCTTTGAGAAAGGTCCTGCTAGGATGGAAATGTCAAGCCCTCTTAATTGTTGAGACACCTCACTACACTGTACTGCTGGTAGAGTATAGGCCTACTGTTTTTGAAATGTCAAGTCCCTTGGTTCTAAAAACTGAGATAAAGCAAGATAGCCTAAGACATGAAATCAGAGGGTGGACAGTTTGTGATGACACCATGTACATTGTAAGTCATTTCTTTCTGGTAAATCAACGGTTTGGGCAGTGTGTAGTCTGGCCATCAGCAGGAGACAGAAATTAACTGTACACAGTGTCAACATGAAACAATCTGAACTCATGTAGTGCTTGAAGAGATGCATACTATGGAGGACTCCTTGAACATCATTTCTCCCTCAAGGTTACTGGAGATAGGACCTAGTATCAGTCTGCTTTAAACAACACCTTGCTCCAGTGCACTTGGAAATACCAGGGTCTGTGCTTAAACCATTTGCATTCATTAACTCCAATCATGCCCTGCTGCATTCAAGGTGTACAAGTCTATGTCTCACAAAGTTCCTTTTAATTTCATTGCCTGAGCAGATAGTAGAGGAAAGCAAGTGCTCTACATACCAATTGGATTGCACATGGTCTTGCATAGACCTCTCCCCTTTATTCACAGAGAATACAAATCATTTTCATTCCCTTTTTTGTTTTGTGGTGGTGAGGGGCACGGGGAGAGTCGAGGTGCGGGACACAAGGATCCCGATTCCTAATTAAATCAATTGTTCCAATGATCAGTCAAACTGCCCCATAATTTAGCAATTTCCCCAAGCGACCAGAGGAGGGAAATCTAATTGCCACAACTCTGATTAAAGCAAATGGGCAGGATTTCATGTGAGCTCAGTCAGAGTGGAGTGAGTGGGAAGGCAGAGGGTGGGGAGGTGGGAGCAATGAAGAAACATGAGGCGTGGACGCAGAGTGAGGGAGAGGAGAGACCAGTACATGGCAAATTGTAACAAGCTTGCAGGCAACCAGGGATGAAAACAGCTGGACTGGTGCACATTTGGAAACACAGGGACAGAGATGGAGAGATAGAGAGGAGAGAAAGAGAAAGACAGAGGGAGACTCAGAGATAGAGAACAGAAGCGATAGAGAGCGGGGGAGAGGAACATAGGGGAAGGACAGACAGAGATATATAGACAGACAGAGACAGAGAGAGAGACAAAGAGAGAAATGAGGGAGGAAGAGAGAGGGGGGGTTGAGAGACAGAAAGATAGAGACAGAGAGACAGAGAAAGGAGAGAGGAAGATAGAGGAGAGAGAGAGACAGAGTTATAGAAAGACATAGACAGAGAGACACAGAGAGAAAGGAGGGAGGAAGAGAGAGGGGAGAGAGAGACAGAGAGATATAGAAAGACATATAACAGAGAGACAAAGAGAGAAAGGAGGGAGGAAGAGAGAGGGGAGATATAAACAGAGCGATATAGAACGGCAGAGACAGATAGATTCACAGAGAAAGGAGAGAGGAAGATAGAGGGGAGAGAAAGACAGAGAGATATAGAAAGACAGAGACAGAGAGACACAGAGAGAAAGGAGGGAGGAAAAGAAGGGAGAGATAGACAGAGAGATATGGAAAGACAGAGACAGAGAGATTCACAGAGAGAAAGGAGGAAGGAAGGGGGATTTGAGAGAGAGAGAAAGACAGGAGAAAGAGACAGTGAGAGAGATAGAGAGGGAGAGAGTGGATAGATGAATATACAGAAGGAGAAAGAGAGATGGGAGCGAGAAGGGAGGTTGGATGAAGGGAGGGAGGGGAGTAGGGATGGAGAGGGAATTAGAGCTAGGAAAGAAGGGCATGGGAGGGGGAGAAGGGATAACAATTAAATTTGTGTGGATGCACTTTATAATTTCCATGTCTGTGTTTAACTTTAATGTTTAGTCTATACTTGGGAACCTAATTAAAAGTGGGATTAGAAATGAAATGAAATCATACAGAGCACTGGCAATGCACCACACTCTAAGGATGACTTATCTCGGCAGCCATCTTTGATCAAGAGAACATTCTAAAAGCAGTATGTGAACATTTCCAAGATATTATGATTAAAAGTACAAACAACACTAAAACCAATGCAGAGGGGCCTGGTGTTTGGATCCTAGCGGGACCTTTGTCAGAGGCAGATCCTAGCCGGACCTTCCTCAGAGGCAGATCCTAGCAGGACCTTTCTCAAAGGCAGATCTTAGCAGGACCTTTCTCAAAGGCAGATCCTAACAGGACCTTTCTCAAAGGCAGATCTTAGCAGGACCTTTCTCAGAGGCAGATCCTAGCTGGACCTTTCTCAGAGGCAGATCTTAGCAGGACCTTTCTCAAAGACAGATCCTAGTAGGACCTTTCTCAAAGGCAGATCCTAGTAGGACCTTTCTCAGAGGAAGATCCTAGCAGGACCTTTCTCAAAGGCAGATCCTAGCAGGACCTTTCTCAAAGGCAGATCCTAACAGGACCTTTCTCAAAGGCAGATCCTAGCAGGACCTTTCTCAAAGGCAGATCCTAGTAGGACCTTTCTCAAAGGCAGATCCTAGCAGGACCTTTCTCAAAGGCAGATCCTAGCAGGACCTTTCTCAGAGGCAGATCCTAGTAGGACCTTTCTCAAAGGCAGAAATGTCCTACTAAGATCGAAATGCCAGGCCCTTTGCATTTTAGTCATTTAATTAAGTAGTCAGAAAGCTGTCTATGATTGAGACTAATATGCCAGAGGGTAAGGGCATATCTGCCAGCACTGGACTGAGGTGTACATGGTAAGATCATCAGCCATAGCCCTTGTATGATTGGATTTAGTCAAGCTTTGGCATCATCATTGTCATCATTGTTATCATCATCATCATCATCATCATAACATTTTACTTTTTGTATGTTACTTTAAGAATCAATTTAATCAAGGAAGGGCTGCATGGATCAGAGGGCTGTAGGAGCCAGCAGGATAATAAGACGTGTAGAGTAACCAACATGCTGCAGGATTGTGCGGCTCATATGCTGCCCCGTGCTTTACCCACGCGGCTATATCTGTGCCGGCGTCCCAGGAGAAATGACGACTGTGATCCAATCGTTATTGCCCCGCCGTCTGCCGCACTGAATCGGTACATCTGAAGGCAGGTCCCTCGACGGAGGTGTGAAACCTTTCGTCTCAGACCAAAGTCCCACCAGACTGAAGTCTCTCTTCCTTCCCTCTACGGTGGGCTGCATGTGTTTGTGCAGTCCTCTATCTTCCCCCCATTTTTCTAAAATTTCTCAAGTCATCGGGGTGCTTTAGTGGAAGAGTTGTTTTTTGGGTTGGTTTGTTTGGTCGGGGGTATACTGGTGAAGGGGATTTGGCGAGGGGAATCAGGGACCGTGTGGTTTCAGTGGTTGGTCATCGGGGTGCTTTAGTGGAAGAGTTGTTTTTTGGGTTGGTTTGTTTGGTCGGGGGTATACTGGTGAAGGGGATTTGGCGAGGGGGAATCAGGGACCGTGTGGTTTCAGTGGTTGGTCATTGGGGTGCTTTAGTGGAAGAGTTGTTTTTTGGGTTGGTTTGTTTGGTCGGGGGTATACTGGTGAAGGGGATTTGGCGAGGGGAAATCAGGGACCGTGTGGTTTCAGTGGTTGGTCATCGGGGTGCTTTAGTGGAAGAGTTGTTTTTTGGGTTGGTTTGTTTGGTCGGGGGTATACTGGTGAAGGGGATTGGGAGAGGGGGAATCAGGGACCGGGGGTTTCAGTGGTTGGTCATTGGGGTGCTTTAGTGGAAGAGTTGTTTTTTGGGTTGGTTTGTTTGGTCGGGGGTATACTGGTGAAGGGGATTGGGAGAGGGGAAATCAGGGACCGTGTGGTTTCAGTGGTTGGTCATCGGGGTGCTTTAGTGGAAGAGTTGTTTTTTGGGTTGGTTTGTTTGGTCGGGGGTATACTGGTGAAGGGGATTGGGAGAGGGGGAATCAGGGACCGTGGGGTTTCAGTGGTTGGTCATCGGGGTGCTTTAGTGGAAGAGTTGTTTTTTGGGTTGGTTTGTTTGGTCGGGGGTATACTGGTGAAGGGGATTTGGCGAGGGGGAATCAGGGACCGTGTGGTTTCAGTGGTTGGTCATTGGGGTGCTTTAGTGGAAGAGTTGTTTTTTGGGTTGGTTTGTTTGGTCGGGGGTATACTGGTGAAGGGGATTGGGAGAGGGGGAATCAGGGACCGTGTGGTTTCAGTGGTTGGTCATCGGGGTGCTTTAGTGGAAGAGTTGTTTTTTGGGTTGGTTTGTTTGGTCGGGGGTATACTGGTGAAGGGGATTGGGAGAGGGGGAATCAGGGACCGTGTGGTTTCAGTGGTTGGTCATCGGGGTGCTTTAGTGGAAGAGTTGTTTTTTGGGTTGGTTTGTTTGGTCGGGGGTATACTGGTGAAGGGGATTGGGAGAGGGGGAATCAGGGACCGTGTGGTTTCAGTGGTTGGTCATTGGGGTGCTTTAGTGGAAGAGTTGTTTTTTGGGTTGGTTTGTTTGGTCGGGGGTATACTGGTGAAGGGGATTGGGAGAGGGGGAATCAGGGACCGTGGGGTTTCAGTGGTTGGTCATCGGGGTGCTTTAGTGGAAGAGTTGTTTTTTGGGTTGGTTTGTTTGGTCGGGGGTATACTGGTGAAGGGGATTGGGAGAGGGGGAATCAGGGACCGTGTGGTTTCAGTGGTTGCACTTCTGAAATTAATCGTCCAGTTAGCTACCATTTTGAAGTCATCACTTTTCTGTGGGAGGAAGTGTCTAACACCGTCATAAGGGAAGGGGGTAGCATACAGGGAAATCCAGAAGGCTTAAGATCCATACATATTGGATATCATAGCTTGTCCATATGTAACTTGTGCATATCACATATAGATAATTTGTAAATAATTTGTAATCCATTTTTCATAAACAAATCTTAAAAGAATTGAGGGTGTGATGTTTTGGTCTTTGTAGAATTCTTACCAAAGGCAGAAGTATCTGATAATTGTCTGTCTAGATGAAAGGTCAAGCCACCATTGAAACATCTCTAAATATTTGAAACAAATGACTCTATGAAATAATAAACAAATTGGATAAATCACAGACAAGTCTAATATTCCCCTCCCCTCCCATAGGATCCACTGGCAGCTATGGTTAAACTAGTCACCAAAGGGAACAAAACTGATTGGGGAAAGAAATTGAACAATCAATCAAAAGTAGCCAATAACATTTGGGCCGGATAGCTCAGGTGGTGAAGCACTGGTACGTAAAATTGAGAACCCCAGGGTTCAAATCCTGTCCCAGACTAATTTTCTTGGCTATTTTATAAATCAATCAAGTGTGTGAAATCAGGCCATTGCTTTCACATTCTACTCTGACAGGCAGTGTTGCGCCGGATGTGAAAAAAAAGAAGGGAAAAACAAATCAATGCGACTACACCAGGCCTTGGTAGTTTCCGGGAAAAAAAAGAGCAATGAAGCCGAAATAGTCATCAGACGCACAGATGTTTGCAAATCACCTTGCCGTTGCCTCTCAGTTGCTGAGCTCTGGTTAAACACCGCCCTCCTTCATCCCCGGTGTAGCTGCGCAAATATTGGATCACACTGGCGGAGAGCACGCGCACTTGTGTGTACAATACGGTGTTGAAGGGCCTTCCCAGAGATGTGGAGAGATCATCGGTGACCAAAGATTGCAAATATGCAAACCCTCACACCGCTATTAGGACTGACTCAAGCCTACAGCTTGCTATTAGCTTATCCAGACAAAAAGGGAATAGAATGAAATAAGCACTATTATAAAGTGCCAAGTTTTAACTGGTTATGGTTTGATTGCGGTTTCTTTGAACCGTGTCATTCGATTGCCAACCTCCTTCCCAAAATCAAACAATTTATTTTCTGGTGCTTAATAGTCCTGTGTGTATTTGCGGCTGTTAGCTGGAGTGGCCTGGAATGAAGGTTGACATTGTTCATTTGCTAGGCTTAAATCAATTGCTGCGGCTACCTCTGTGACTGTTCAGTGGCTTACATGTATGTATCAGACTGGGTAGTAGCCACAGCCACAGCCTTTGCCGCTAGTTGACTTCTGGCCTTATTTGAGAATATCAGGCCAGACATTGCCAGGTTTTTTTTATCATTACAGTGACACAAAATGTTACAAACTGCCTACTGACTTCAATGAACAAAATGCAAGCCCTAATAATCTACAGGGCCTGACATTTCAATCCAAGCAGGACCTTTCTCTTCATTGAAAGGCTGCTGCCATTTCCATAACATTTGATATTTGCATTCCATTGGATTAGGATTCATGTGATTTCTATGATTGCTTAGTTGGAGAATGGGTGAATATCATCAACCCATAATTTGAGCTGTATTAGTCCAGTTATGAAAGGATACTGTATTTATAAATCAGCCTACACAATATCTCCTTCAGAATGCGCAGGAGCGTGATTATAATCTGGCTAAAAAAAAGCAACCAGACTATGATGCTGATAACATTCAGATCACTTTTCCGCACGGCGTAACACTGATCAATAATTTTCTATTACATGTATCGACTTGGTAACATCTGTCATCTGTGATGCACAGATGCAGCCACGCAAGGCAATGATTCCCCTTCCTAAATAGAACCATTCTTGCCCTCTCATCTGACCCATCGTCCTTCAAAAGTGGGTAGGTGTACTCCTATCAGTCAGCATCAACCCTCTAGGCTATCCCCATCTCCAACTCACCTACAAGCCCAACCTATCCAGCCCCTGTGGTCTAAACCTTGAAATATTACAAGGTAACAAATAAAATGCTCTCCAGTTTTACGGCATGCATTGATTTTTAACCCATTAAAAAGCTCTACCATCTGCCCCAAAGTATGAAGACCTTCGCATCTGTAGTTTCATTTTGTTATTTTTGGTAATTCAAAAAGTAATAAATTTAGTCTGTCATTTTCAGCAAGTGACACAAGCATATTTTGTTACAAAACTGCAAATATCTGATCACATGTATATCACACCTTCCCAATAGGTAGTCCTGCTTGTGACAAAAGACAGAAAAAACTACTAGTAATAAAATCCAAATGCTTGAAATACCAAATGCTACAAAACCTGACTCATCAAATTGATATTTGATTTGTTTTGGTCTTTATTTTTTAATTTGTGAGATACCAATAGAGAATATGGAGTCTGCATAATAAGCGCTGTGCACCAGAGGAAGGTCCATTATCCCATGATTAATGCTATTACTATAAACAGACATCTGGCGAGGTCATCGGTATATGATGACAAGGTACATTATCTGACTGCCTTGGTCAACAAATCCAGCCACCATTTTGTCCCACTTTAAAAATGCTTGCAATCAATGCCCTTTTAAAAGCGAAACTGCAATGTGAATGTTTACGTGATCTATCTAATGAAGAGGGTTATGGTAATAGCATTCGCAGGGTTGCTCTTTTGTGTGTGGGTGTGGGTGGGTGTGGTTTTCAAAGGAGCTACTGTAGAGTGTTTTACTCAATGCTTCAAACAGTGAGCTCTCTCAGTCTTCTGAGAAAAAAAGTATATTGTTTCATTAATATCAGATTATTTATAGTCATTGATGCATCTCATGCATTTTTTTGTTTAACAGATAATTATTCGTTATGTAACAAATACTAGAGGTTACATTTTTTGAATTTCAACTGGAGATTTATGTTCAACCTTTTATTTCTTTTTCCTGAGGACTCAACTTGATGCAGTTGGGTTGAGTCTAAGGAGCACACCATGCTTCTCAGTGCTTTCACATTTTCCCAAGCAGAATAATGTGGCAGGCTTCATTCATAGATGCGACCACTGATTTGAGGCAGCGAGAGATGCTGTGTTTTTTTCTAGCCAAACAAAAGTGGTTTCATAACTTTTCACACTCTGGGGGCAGATATGTGACTGCAGTCTGCCAAGCCAATATATCGCTCCATTAACGTGACATCAACATGAATAACTGACAAAATGATGGTTTTCTTTAAAGCTCTCTTTTTTTTCTTGGGACCAAGGTTTTCCCCGTTAACCAGTACCCCGCACAACCCTCCCACACATGTGTTAAATGTATTTATACACCGCGAACCAGACAAATAAAGGCAAGTCAGATCTAATTATGTGAGCGGTTACGGATATTAGACAGATCTGCTAACGCGGCGTGCCCAGAAGCGTTTCCATGCTTAAAAACTGTCACCAAGCAGACTTGTCTGAGCTTCCAACCGCCAAGATCCCCCTCCATACCTCCCTCCATCCATCCCCCTCTCCTCCAAGAAACTTGTCTCATCATAACGCCCGCGCCACCCGGCGACCACAGCCTGTTTTGCCAGCGAATGCCCCCCCCTACCTATCCTGGGTAATTCCGATTCCGCAGGGTGGGAGGACAGGATAGGCACGTGCCGTGTGAAGGAGGTGAAGGGATAGAGGGGAAACGAGGGGAGGAAGGAGGAGGAGGGTCTACAAGGTGGGGGAGGGAGGGAAGGAGGGAGGGAGGGAGGCAGGCAGGGAGGGAGGGAGGGAGGGAGGGGGGGAGGGAGGGAGGGAGGGAGGGAGGGAGGGAGGGAGGGAGGGAGGGAGGGAGGGAGGGAGGGAGGGAGGGAGGGAGGGAGGGAGGGATGGAGGGAGGGAGGGAGGGAGGGAGGGAGGGGGAGGGAGGGAGGGAGGGGGGGGGGGAGAGAGGGAGGGAGGGAGGGAGTTGGCTTGAGGGGGGGTTGGCAGTATGGCCCAGCTAATCAGATTTTCTGCTCAGTCGTCCAAATTGGCGAAAAGACTTATCAAGGAAGTAAGGAGAAGTGTGTATGCGAGGGGGGGGGGGTAGGAGATGAGGTGTTGGGGAAAAAATGTACAGTTACAAACCGACGGATTGTGTTGTACGTGTCAGGTGATGCAACCATGCCTATATGAGGACTGTAAATACATACATGAGACCAATTACAAAAAACAAACAGCCATGATTGAGGTTAGGTGAAGTGTTGGTAAGGGGTTATGACTCGCAGAGTGATAGGAGAATGGATAGGAGGGAAAAACCCTGTCCTAGATGCAAGCATATGGACTTTCAAGTATCACTCCCACTCTGCAGGTAGTGGCAAGGTTGGATACTGGCCATCAATATTTCTCACACCTGCAAGGGCAAGGACATGCAATCACCTTGGAATGTAGAGCCTCTCAAGTTGTATATGCAAACCAAAACCACAATGATAAACATGTAAGCACATGGGGCTGGATATCTTACATCTTAATTTCATCTCAGATAACCCCACCTAAACAACCCTTCAACCAATCACACAAATGACTTCCTATATCACTATCACAAAGTAAAATGAGGAAACTAACACCTTGCCCTTTCCTGCAGAAATTCCACAGTAAGATTTCCTTCAAGGTATTTAATAAAGAGTTTGCCTTAGATCGTAGGCTGTAGGTAAAAGTTTCCCTCGATAATTGAGTGTGGGCTGCAGCATCATAGCCTCAGTGCAACTTTCAACAGCACAGTGGGTAAGACATCTGAACAAGAAGTCAGGAGTGCCAGGTTCGAATCCCATCCAACCTATCATCCAATCAGGCACAGCATAGGGCACACAGTAGTAACCACTATCATCCCTCTGCCATAAATCGTCTAAACTCAATTTTTCAAATGATAAAATGTTGAAGCACACATTTCTAACAAGGGTTCAATTTAATTATTTGTCATTGCATTTTTGGGGGGCAACAGTGCAAAAGCAAAGCAAGTTCTGCAGTAGTTAACCCATTAAGCCCAAAAATGCTTGATGTGGGAAGCTGCCCTCATACAAAAGCCCATTCTTCCTATCAATTAAACCTCAAGAGATTCTATGAAAATTGGGCCAGGAAATATTACGGCTGAGCTAGTCACAATGAGCTTGACAGACTGAAGGCAGCTCTATTGTCAGTGCATGTGGGCACGCAGCAGATGCAACGTCTACGGCTGCAGACAACATAATTCAGATGTCTGCTTCTACTTCTGCTTGACTTGATGCAGGCCTGTCTCCCTGACAATGTTATCCAGGCTGCGTTCCCTACCAAGTACCAGCTATACATGTACGTGGACATACTCGGGCATGCAGGCAGCTATGGTAGGCATCAATGGAATGCTGGAATGCCTACTGACACAATGATATGACCCAGGCAGACATCACCAAACTTCAATTATGATCGTCTAGTCTACCAGTTTTCCATTCAAGTGTCCTTCCTGCTAATAATGTTTTCTCTCTTGCTAATAATTAATGAATACCAAAACAAAATGGTGGAGACCTCTCATAATGAGTCAATATTTAACTTGCCAATCAAAATAAAAGCATTTTCATAGCAAACGGCAGAAGGAAAGCAAAACTGACTAGGGTTTGTACGGAATGTGGTAGGATGAGTTTGGTAAAATTTACCACAGGTTTTCTTTATTGCAAATATCAGCAGTGAGCTGATCCTCTTTGCTATCCTACTAAAGACCTCGTCAGCAAAGCCCGTCTCCCCTCAATGAAAAAAATAATAATAATAAAAAAATAAATAAAATTCAATCCAATTTCATGATGGTACACACATGAAGACCTTTCTGACACATCTTGCTCCACCCAAGATGCATTACAAGTTCATTCAAATGTCAATCTGAATGTAGGATTATCATTTCCCTCTTCATGTCAAGCAACATCCGGCATAAATGTTCCATTGGAATCAAGAGAAACAGTGTTATGTCAAGCAACTTTCCTCTGGGCTAAGTCTCTGGTAGTATATGCTGTCTGCTCTCTCACTCTAAAAAAAAGCCTTCAATCCTTCCAGGACTGTTCTTGAAGGACTTCCAGGAAATGTCTATACTAGGATCGACACTGCAGGTGATGCGAGTTTTTGAAATGCAAAATATCTTGTGATTGTTTCCTTTTAAATGCATGAAAAGTGAAGTTTTAATGCATTTGAATGAATTATCAATTCTGCTTCCAAAAAGCAAACGAAAATTGAAAATAATTATAATTTAGCAAAGGGGGGAGAGAGCCAATTTCAAATCTCATTGCATCTGATTTGATGGCAGATCCTTACAATCTGGCCTAAAGCCCCCTGGAAAAATGGGACATGATCTCAGAGTGAGAAAATTGGGCTAACCAGGCCCTGGCGTTAAGACAAGACAGAGCCTGCTTGCTTGGTGAGGGAAAACCGCCACGGAATGATTAGCCCCAAGCAAGGAATAAGCCTCTGAAGTCAAATAATTATTATCATTTAAAGGGATGGCAAAAGGTAAGGTCTTAACGATGTTTAGTTGGACGATTCCTACGATACATGCTGAAGGCAAATGGTACATATGGGAGATGATTTTAATTGCTCTTTACTCTTCCACTAGTCAAGTTTCCAATGGCCTTTAAAAAAAAAGAAAATCGGAAATCTAACCGAGACCATGGTTTGTTTTCAAATGGGTGAATTTAACGACTGTTCCCACAAGGACTTTTTGAGTCGTGAAATTAGATTGGAGATGGTGGTTAAAACAACGGAGCTGGTAATATACAACGGCTTGCAAGGGAGTTGTGCTTGACCTTTGAGTTGACATGTAACAACCTCTATGGTTTACAATGTGAAATTACTTCCAAATGCCACCACAAAGGAGTTTGATCATAGTGTACTATGGTATGAATGCAGAGCTCATGCACAGTGCATATGTATTGTTACTGCACATGACCGGATGACATTTGACCAGATGTTTTTTTTTTTTTAATGAACGGCATTTGACCGTGTCGTGTTTTGACTGAACTAATCAATTGAGTAAGATTTCTGTAGTCACTTTCCCTGTGCAAAGGTTGGCTGGTAAAGTAAGCACAGGACTGGATTAAAGCATGCAGGGAGAACTTCCTCCAGGATGAATGTAATCGAGAGGGGAATTGACTGAAACAGTTCCACTTGAATTGAAATGGAAAAGTAATCATTGTCCCAAAAAGTTCAGTGGAAATGCGGCTACTTTTGTTCCCTGATGATATTTAAAAAAGAAAAATGAAATGAAAGAGTCCAAACAAATAGGAGGAGTACATGTAGGATTTGAGTTCAGAGTGTCTACTACTCGTTATAAACACTTAATGATCTGCCAGGCAGAACCAAGAGCTGGCCAACTCAAATGGTAGAGTGCTGGTACGGAAAACTAGACACTTTACTTCAAATCCTACTCCAGTCTAAGTGTGTCTCTATTCCTTAATTCAGTGCTGAATTCAAGGTCAGTGCCTTTCCTTCGATTATTTTTATATTTCTTTCTTAATGGAGGATTCCCTCCATTAATAATATTCCTTCTGCCCTCGTGCAGAGATGAAAAAGGCTGCCATGGTCCTTAGCCACAAGACAGACTGATGCCGGCAGCTTATCTGAACACAGCCCTCTGCAACTATTTGTTAACTACACACAGCACTTTGCACAGCATGCATAATTGACTGGGCTAATAACAAACATGCATGATACATACATTGCTGATGGTAGCGTGGAGAGGGGAAAAAATGCTTTGGTTATTAAGTGGCTGGATCCGAATTGATAGCTATGGCTATGGTGAACATCACATCCAACTGCACTGAGGCTGTGCAGAGGAATATACTCATAGCCACAACCATAGCCATCGATACGGCTAATTCTTCAACCATATGAGGGTCGGAAAGAAAGAATACCAGCGTTGACGTTGCCCAATAACTGACCTCCATTGGACAAATTTAGATATTGCATGGTCTCTCCTTTGTGTGTGCAATGCACAGTGCGACCAAGAAGTAAAGTAAATGTTGACATGCAAATGGCCGAGATCAATAATTTCAGATCAATTCTCTCTCTCTGCCTCATCAAATCTACCCTTGAGACCTGCCCTACCCCTCTCCCACTACCCCAAGCTGTAATACAAACCAAAGCCATTGACCAAAGGTCTTATACTGCAGGCTAAGGTTACTTGCATGTCTGGTGGACAATTTCACAGGATTTTGGTTCTTCAGTGCAAACACATGGAAGCTTGACATGGCCTCATCTATACAGTAATTTATGTTACATCTTGATTATAAGCATTAAAACGCTCAATGCTATACCTATCATTTTAAATCATCAACATCTTCCTGAATACAAGTGAGGCTACATTGTATTCATTACCCTCTATATGTGCATTGGGATAGAGATGTGGATTATCGATCTTACCATCCTTTTGGAAAGAAATATCATTCAATTGACCGATGACAAGTTGGATATTCATTTTGATCTACTTCTTTCTTCTCCTGATATGAACCATCCACTCATCCTTCTACATGTATCCTTCTTTTTGATAACATCTATCCTCTGACCCCTGCTCAAGTCTTAGAATTCCCTCGCTGTTGTTCTCATCAATATGCAGCATGTCATAAACCATTGCAACCTCTACCAACTCCTCTCTTCCACTCGTTCCTGGGAGAGAGAGAGATGCCTGGGCTCTTGGTAATTACTGCGTGCGTGTGACAGTCCCTTTGGGCTTGGTACAAACACTGCAGGTCACACTGCACTTGACCACATGGGGGAAGGGAGGGAGGGGACAGGGAGGGAGGGAGGGAGGGAGGGGGGGAGGGAGGGAGAGAGGGAGTGAGAGAGGGAGGGAGGGAGGGAGGGAGGGAGGGAAGGAGGGAGACAGGGAGGGAGGGAGTGGAGGGAGGGGACAGGGAGGAAGTGGAGGGAGGGGACAGGGAGACAGGTATGCAGGGAGGGAGGGAGGCAGGGAGGCAGGGAGGCAGGGAGGCAGGGAGAGGAAGAAGAGAGACAGGGAGGCAGGGAGGGAGGCAGGGAGGCAGGGAGGCAGGGAGGCAGGGAGGCAGGGAGAGGAAGAAGGGAGACAGGGAGGCAGGGAGGGAGGGAGGGAGGGAGGGAGGGAGGGAGGGAGGGAGGGAGGGAGGGAGGGAGGGAGGGAGGGAGGGAGGGAGGGAGGGAGGGAGGGAGGGAGGGGAGAGGGAGGCAGGGAGGCAGGGAGGCAGGGAGGCAGGGAGGCAGGGAGGCAGGGAAGCAGGGAGGCAGGGAGGAAGGGAGGAAGGGAGGCAGGGAGGCAGGGAGGCGGGGAGGCAGGGAGGCAGGGAGGCAGGGAGGCAGGGAGACAGGGAGACAGGGAGACAGGGAGACAGGGAGGCAGGGAGGCAGAGAGGCAGGGAGGGAGGGGAGAGGGAGGCAGGGACACAGGGAGGCAGGGAGGCAGGGAGGCAGGGAGGCAGGGGAGAGGGAGGCAGGGAGGCAGGGAGGCAGGGAAGCAGGGAGGCAGGGAGGAAGGGAGGCAGGGAAGCAGGGAGGCAGGGAAGCAGGGAGGCAGGGAGGCAGGGAGGCAGGGAGGCAGGGAGGCAGGGAAGCAGGGAGACAGGGAGGAAGGGAGGCAGGGATGCAGGGAGAGAGGGAGGCAGGGAGGAAGGGAGGCAGGGAGACAGGGAGGCAGGGAGACAGGGAGACAGGGAGACAGGGAGACAGGGAGGCAGGGAGGCAGGGAGACAGGGAGGAAGTGAGACAGGGAGGGAGTGAGACAGGGAGGCAGAGAGGAAGGGAGGCAGGGAGGTAGGGAGGCAGTGAGAGGAGGCAGGGAGACAGGGAGGCAGGCATGGAGGGAGTCAAGCAGGGAGAGAGGCAGAGAGGTGGGTATAATATGCAGACAGACAGGCATGCATGCTACCATCAGGATTATTATGAGAACCATTGCTCACTTGCCTGCCTCATATTCACCAACCACATCCCCCTCATCTCCATCCTTCACTACACAGAAGAAGAAAAAACCTGAACACACAAAGACATCACCACAAACTGAACCCTTGCCAGACCAAACCAGGCATGCCATGTGTAGTAATAATACCAATGAATAACAATGGTACATTTTACATTTCACTGGAGGACAATTAATGGCTATTTTTAGCGCAACAGGTCTGGCAATGCCCAAATGTGGAGGAGGTGAGTTGGAGACAGGGCAGGGTAGGGCAGGGCAGGGCAGGGGAAGGGAGGGCAGGGTAGGGCAGGGCAGGGCAGGGGAAGGGAGGGCAGGGTAGGGCAGGGCAGGGCAGGGGAAGGGAGGGCAGGGTAGGGCAGGGCAGGGCAGGGGAAGGGAGGGCAGGGTAGGGCAGGGCAGGGCAGGGGAAGGGAGGGCAGGGTAGGGCAGGGCAGGGCAGGGGAAGGGAGGGCAGGGTAGGGCAGGGCAGGGCAGGGGAAGGGAGGGCAGGGTAGGGCAGGGCAGGGCAGGGGAAGGGAGGGCAGGGTAGGGCAGGGCAGGGCAGGGGAAGGGAGAGGAGGGCAGGGCAGGGGGAGGAACTGAGGCTGTTTTCAGAGGTCATTGACTGGCTCATGCAGGGAGACATATATAAACAAGCGCGGAACTTCCTGTCAATCAGAGCGTGAGCGGTGGGAATAAATGGACAAGGAAAAGCTCGTAGGAAACAGAAATAGAAAGGTGTCTTTACTCGCTCTCAAATGAGATGACTTGGTGTCATCGCAACCTTTCAACATTGTGATTCTGCCATGCAATCCTCCCTGAATGCTACAGACTATTCTTCAGTCATTTCTGCCACACTCTTCCTTTTCCAATCTTCTTTGTAAACAATGTCACCCATCCTGTATCTAAGCCAAAGTCTGAGCCATAGCCTATGAGGTGAAGTTCATGAGGTGAAGAACCTTTATCTTCACGCCGCAATACACTTTCACATGAATTTTTGAAACCGAGGTCAAGCTGGAGTTAGAGACTGAATCTATTCACAGCAAAAGGACAATTTTCCGATCAAGGGCTCTCAAGCATGGTCGGCAACTTCTGACTAGGTCCTAAGTCGAATAATTTGACTCAAAGTTGACACACATAAAGACAGCGCCCACCATGGTTAAATTGGTTGTAGCGGTAATCATTCAACAAATCACGCTTAATTGAATAGTTCTGAATTTTGCAACAGCAATTTTCAATCAGAGTTTATAATCCACCGAGCAAATCTTTGCAGTGTGATTTCATGTCAATCTTGACAGCAACTGTACTTGGTAATGGAGTTCATCATTCACTTGAACAGTGACTTTGATCTAACTGTACTGTTAGAGCTCTACAAATGATTTCCATTGGCCATTGACTGGCTGTTTTCAGTGGGCAGTGAGAGGCTGGTTTTAGTCAAACTCTGTTTTTCGTTCAAAGATTATACAAGCTGGCTGCTGTCTTCAGTTAGTGAAAGTTTGAAGGCTACACATATATAGCAGCCAACTTATCTTTTAGAAAGGAAATCAGGAATACTTCTGCTAAAAAAGAGGAATCACAGAGCAAACTACATAGGAATACATCTGTATTTCCAAGCCAAAAATCGGAATCAGTTGTCAAGTGCTTGTAAAAAGTGATATATTTCTGGAAATACAAAATGGAAGGTTTGCGGTGACGCCATGTATCTCTTCTCTTTCAAGAAGTGTGGCTCTGAAAAGAGCCAGCAACTCTTTTCAGAGCCACACTTCTTGAAAGAGAAGAGATACAGGGTGTCACCGCAAACCTTCCACTTGATACATTTCTACCAAAAGTAGGAATGGTTGGGGGCTATGGCTGCACATTACAATGTGCCAATGATGGAAATACAAAAAAAGAAAAAGAAAACTAGGCATGAAGGAAAGAATGAGCTAGCTTCAGTGTGGCCTTAATTAGGTATTCACTAACCCCCCTGACATTTTGTGTGAATCTGAATGAGGACTAATTTCATTTATTTCACTGAATACAACTGTCAATGCATACACCGATATGAAATTGAGCGACTAGCGACCACAGCATAATAATCGAGCAAACATGCATGTAGGTTACCATCAAATGAAAAACAGGAAAAACAAGCAAAGGAGCCTCAGCTGGTGTATGCCCACAGGCCTCTGGGAATACATGTATTGAAAATGTTTAATTCTATTTTATTCAAATCTGCATTGTGCTAATCGCTGAATTTCAGTGGCAAGGCCAAGGCTTCTCCGAGGAAATGAAGTTGCCGGAGAAGTGCTTGTCCAAAACATAGGTCCTGTAGCTGCAGTTTGCCTCCCCCCCCCCAAAAAAAAAAAAAAATATGCAAAGCTTACTTCACTCTAGACTTATCCTGAATGCAAATGAATATCCAAATTTACACTTCTCCATCCAGTGATCTTGACTGGTATTGTACTGTTTTCACTGAGCACAGCTTATTGCTAGTACATGTATACTCAAATGTAGCCCGTATGGAACTAGTGTCATATTGGTTGATCAGCTCTGCAGTCTGCCCAAATTCTGATACAAAGATTTCTTTGCAGGACCCACGCATCCCCATCCATCTTCTCATTGCAAGGTTTTCTTGTTTCTTGCTTTTGCATCAAAGTTCAGAGACTTTCTTTAGATTGACTTTAAGCTCAACAGTCAAAACACATGTCATAGGGTCGGATGGCACTGTGTGAACATTGAATGGAATTTGATAAGTGAATGTTTGGTCAGACTTGAAGGTTTGCATAATGGAAATACAAAGTGGATGGTTTGCGGTGACACCATGTAGCACTTTCACGAACGAGTGTGGCTCTGAAAAGAGTTACTGGCTCTTTTCAGAGCCACACTCCTTCTCGAAAGAGAGTTTCAGCTGAAGGTGAGGTCTCTCAGTCTTCTCAGAGCAACTCTGACGTCATGGATCATATTTGAAATGCCTTCATTTAGCACCCGTTCTAATAGCAAGAAGAATGATCATACAGATATCCAATATCTCCATGCAATGGACCCTGCATAGGTTTTTATCCTGATGCACGTTCTGCGTGCAGTAAAACTAACATCTGGGTTTTTTTCCCGAGCACTGCACTTTTGGGTGAGATTCCTTTCTTCCATCTAAAGTGAATAGAGCTATTAGTTATGACTAGATCTATTGCAGTGCGTGTTCAAGTGTTGCTGGTAGCTATTTTAAGTTGATGGGTATTCTAATCAAAACTATGGGTTTACACCCTGATGGGAATTTTATGGCAACAATATTTTGAAGTGCTCCAGCCTTTGAAGTACTGTAAGGCTCTGCCTGATTCTATGGTTTGTTTTTCAGTACCTGGAGAAGTCCATTTTGAGATTGACAAACAAATCATTTCAACAAGGCTGTTGATATTGAGGAGTTGTTGAAACAGAAGGCAAACAATGAGACTGATATCAGACTACATCTCAGCAGAGATCTCCTGACAATAAAGTCTATTTCTATTTCTTAGTGGATTTCTTACCTGTCTGAGAAAGTTGGCTCCACTGTAGTTCAGACTCAACTCATACAATTTCCTTCCAAATAAAGTGGCCCATTGCTCCACACTGCAAACATACCGGAGAAAGAAAAACTCAGTGTTCATCATCAGGGTTTTGTAACAAGTCCAAAAGTGAAATCCAGGCATCTCCTTTCCACAATCAAGGCAGATATTTACAGCATATTCGCATACCGGTAGATAAATTCAATTAGACGTCTCATTCTGTATTTTCTAATTCTAATTTTCTAACACATATTCATGAATGTTTTTTTGTGTTTTAAACTCTATCTGTGAGAAAAGTCCTGCTAGGATCAAAATTTGCATTTTGGTAATTCAAGTCAATGAGCAATTAATTTATTCTGTTAAAACTGTCAATATTGTATAACATATGCAAATAATTAGCTTCTTAAGAGATAATCATGCTCATGTAATGATATGCATAATGATACATATTCTCTCTTCTCGATTGGAGATTGAATAAAACAAAAATTATTTTTTTATTCAGCTAGTAACTTGTCATCCAATTTGCATTACAAATGTCATTTTGCACAAATGATAAAAAAAAAAAAAAATTGCACTTGTAATTTATAAAAAACCTCCCCTCCAAAAATAAAACTTCAGCCAATTACAGATTCTACTACAAAGTTGAAATGCATTCTAGACATTCATTTCAGGGAATTAAAAATGTGCTATTTGTCAGCCACATGTTGGGTGCCTGGCTGTGGAAATGTAGAAAGCTAT
>OX465103.1:280888-298344 GCA_949987565.1 Luidia sarsii
GAAATTACTGCAACAATCCTGGGGCTTATTAGTTGCTGTCCATACATGTAGTTACACCATGCTCTATCAGGGCATGAAGGTAGTGAGAATAGAATAATAACAAGTTTGCTTATGGCTGTGACTATGGCTATGGTCACTGAGGATCTTTTTCTGTCTAGCGTTCATCAGCCATATATGGCTGTAAAAGTCATAGCCCCTGCAATAGCCATAGCAACAATGCGTAGGCACTGCCATCTCAACACCTACCAAAACTGTTCTCTAAATCATAAAATTCTCAGTTGATGATAGTTTTACTGCATGTGAAACTGCAACTCAGTGATTGGCCTTTTGGGAGAGATATGGAAAAGTGTCATTATGTTGACATATGATATTGTTTCTCTCATCTGCAAGTCCATTTACTTATGATTTATGGAATCAGTAAGATTAGTTCTCCTCAATATTCAGTTCCATCCATTCGTCTCCCACGGCAATTTCATGACCTCAGTCAATTTGCGTTTGTTTTTGTCTATTTCCTTGCAAGGTGAAGGAAGTTTATTATTTTGCTTGGAAATATTCCACTGGGGCTCATTGAGTTCTGAACTAAATCTCTGTTAGCTGTGACCTTAAAGTCCTTCTTGAAACCGGCCCTTAGGGAGCGTGTGTAACAAACAGCTTGTGGGATAAGTTGCTGAAAATGCGGACATGTGGGTTTGTCAAGAGAACCTCTCAACAAATCAGACACAAGACACTTGATAGCTTTTAAAGGCATAGAAAGATGTTACAATCTGCTCCATTGCCATAAATCACCCAAATTATCCAAATCTCAATACAAAAATATAAATCAAAAGAAGTATCTGCTGCTTGGATCCTAGGTGGGTCTTCCTCACAAGCTTCCAGATATCAGCTCCTCGTAAATTGGCAGATTTGGATCCATCTTACTTTAAAACGTACGTATAGGAATAGAGCAAGGCTGAGGCTAGTCCTTGGATTTAAAAAAGGCAGGATTGTTTCCCTAAAGTATTCCTGAAGCCCCCATTGTGCAACACTCTAAGCACGAGATGGAGAGAGACCAATACCTTGAATGACCATTCAGACAAATCAAATCGCAAAAATGCCATTATTTTGCTGTATTTCAATCACTGATAAACAGCCCATTAAAACAAAACTAGTCAGAGGAATTAGTGTGGATAGTTGCCTTGAACACTCACTTGATATCAGAACAATTTGGAAATCCAAATCAGAACCAGAAGAGAATAATTCAAGTAGACTGAGGCAGAGACTTTTGGCAAAGAGGCTGCAATAGGGCAAAGCTTCATGTGAGTCAGACACACTAACCAAATGACCAGTCCTGCTGTCTATTTGCTGCTAGTGACAGCAAGCTCATGCTCCTACTTTTCTCATGGTTGATGGTCACAAACAAATAACAACCTCTAAATCCTCCACATCAATCCATGCAATCCATTCCAAATGGCCATGGTTGACTTGATACCAATATACCGGTACATAGCTAATTTGAATATGAAGGAAGGTAAGTACCTGTAAGGGCCAAGGCAAAAGGAGGAGGAGGATAAGAGTGAATCCAAGGAATGTGTGGCAGAATTCTAACCATTCTCCAGTTCTTTCTGTCTCTATCTTTGTGTTCTTGAGAAGCTTAAAGCACACATTCAAGACTGGTCATCCACCTCCAACCCCTGGATACAACCTTCCCAGTAAGCCATGTACACTGCTGAACAGACTACACTCTGATACTGCTCTTTTTGCAGAAGGCATTACTGGGTGAGGGTACTACATGTAGACCAGACTCCAATCTCTGTCTTGAAATTCAGACGCATGGTCATATCATCCGTGACTGTAATGTGTCAAGTCTATCCTGTCTTCTTGATAATCCAGTACCTGTGACTTACTTCAATGACTGCCGACTCTGAATGTCATTTATTCATGTCGTGGTTTACATACAAATGAATACTAACGTCTGAGACAAGTTTTTCACACTTCCCTGACATGGGCTCTACATTCTCTAGGTGTCTCTCCAAGACAGCCCAAGAATGAAAATGTGAGAAGACTAACAGATTCTATCCCCCCATATGTAAAACATTCTGACTTATGTGTACATAGGTCCATAAGGTTTGTGTTTAAATCACTCATAATATTTACCAGAATATATTCTTTTCAAACATGTCCTTAAAGGTCAAACAAATAAAGGAAAAACTTACTGGAAACTTTTTAACAAAATGAAAAAAAAAGTGGCAAAGAAAACTTTGGCAAGACAAATTGAACCAGTCATCGTGACCTTTCTGAAAGGCAGAATGACAAGAATTAAAACGGGGAGGAGAAGTAATAACCGGATATCCACAAACAAATATGTCCAACCAAACCAATTGACAGTCATATTTTGTGGAGGTTGAACTTTTGCTGTCTTGTTAATACTAGTGAACCCATTGGAAAAAAATAGTCAGCCCCAAAAACCCTGCAAGTTTATGGCACACAAAAAGTATTTTTCCAGTTTTGGAATGTACATGGTGTAATAAAGTTTTATCTATCTATCTATCACTCTTTAGAAAAACACAAACAAACAGTTTACTACTCATTCCATGCACTGCAGTGCTTTGAATGATAGTCAATGACGCATGAGTGGTCATGCATAACTGTTGAATCCAGAACATGCAGATTTAGCGACCTTGGCTAGACAGTTGCACCTACATGTACATGTGTATGCCATGAGGTGATAGTGCAGTGACCCTGACATCCATTAATGATTGCAGCATACAAGGTACATCCTTTCAAGTACAACCCAACTCATTGAGACATAAGGAGTTTTCAGCCTATTCATGGTGAAGGTAGCAAGTCCAGAATGGTTTGTTTTCGGCACAATATTCTCATCTTTGGTTTACAAAAAGCCTCTGTATCTTTGTGCATGGTGTCACTTCAATTTCATCCTGACCTACAATACATCAAAATGCAAAGATTCAAGAACACTGGTATTTACATCTCAGATTTAGTAACTGTTTAGAGTATTTAAGAACCCTTGTTCCTTTGCTCATAGCTTTGACCTCATTTATCAGCCAACAGGATGTTGTGTCTTAATTTAGATTCTTAAAAGGGATGGACCACCTCACCAAGTCTTTTCAATGACATGTAAGAGACTGCCTCTGTCAGAAATCTTAGGGAAGCACTGAGGTGCAGAGAGGAAGGAGGAGTGTTTGGCTTCAAGGTCAAGGGCTTCATCCTACCATACCAAATAAATTGAGATGTGGAGTGGGAGGAGGAGAGCAGAGCTTTAGACCTGACGTTAGCCACGGTACAGCACGACCTTCGCAGTTCGGTTAATCCCTGGAATCGCAACCTTGCGCTCTCAAAACTGCACCAAGTCATGTGTAGCGCACAAACCGCATGACCTTTTCAGAGAGGATTTATCCACTATCTGCAATAGGCCCCATCAAGCCACCATGATACTAGCATCCGGTCCACGGAACACTTTGCACGCAGCCGTTCAAACTCAAGGTTTTAAGGACAGCCCAGTAATCTCAATACTGAATCCTCTACAGATATACATGCCCTTAGCTGTTCATTTGGAATGCAGGGGGTAAATATTCAATGAGATCTTTTAGATTTGACATTATTCCATCTTTTATTTAATCTTGTTTAAATTTGTACTTTGATGTCTATTTGACAAGTTAATTAAGTCTTCAATTATTCATCAGTGCAGCTCAACAGTCTCGTGACAGGCTCACTCTGACATTGAAGTCTGGCCTGATCAGCTACAGATACATGTACATGTATCTTCTGAAGGCATAGGTATTTCTTCTCATGCTTGTCTTTGTTTTCTGTCTTGGTGTCAGATTCTGTCTCTGTCTCTCCATCGTACTTTCTCTATCCCTTCCTGCCCATTGCTCAGCCTCAGTTTCTCCCTCTTTATCTGTCTGTCTCAGTTTCCCTCATTCTCTCACTCTTCCTCCCTCCTCTCTCTCCGTCCCTCGCTCTCAGTCTGTCTCTCTCCTTGAATTTGTCTCTCTGTCTCAGTTTTTCTCATTCTCTCACTCTTCCTCCCTCCTCTCTCTCCACCCCTCACTCTCAGTCTGTCTCTCTCCTTGAATTTGTCTCTCTGTCTCAGTTTCTCTCATTCTCTCACTCTTCCTCCCTCCTCTCTCTGTCCCTCGCTCTCAGTCTGTCTCTCTCCTTGAATTTGTCTCTGTCTCAGTTTCTCTCATTCTCTCACTCTTCCTCCCTCCTCTCTCTCCGCCCCTCACTCTCAGTCTGTCTCTCTCCTTGAATTTGTCTCTCTGTCTCAGTTTCTCTCATTCTCTCACTCTTCCTCCCTCCTCTCTCTCCGTCCCTCGCTCTCAGTCTGTCTTTCTCCTTGAATTTGTCTCTCTGTCTCAGTTTCTCTCATTCTCTCACTCTTCCTCCCTCCTCTCTCTCCACCCCTCACTCTCAGTCTGTCTCTCTCCTTGAATTTGTCTCTGTTTCAGTTTCTCTCATTCTCTCACTCTTCCTCCCTCCTCTCTCTGTCCCTCGCTCTCAGTCTGTCTCTCTCCTTGAATTTGTCTCTGTCTCAGTTTCTCTCATTCTCTCACTCTTCCTCCCTCCTCTCTCTCCGCCCCTCACTCTCAGTCTGTCTCTCTCCTTGAATTTGTCTCTCTGTCTCAGTTTCTCTCATTCTCTCACTCTTCCTCCCTCCTCTCTCTCTGTCCCTCGCTCTCAGTCTGTCTCTCTCCTTGAATTTGTCTCTCTGTCTCAGTTTCTCTCATTCTCTCACTCTTCCTCCCTCCTCTCTCTGTCCCTCGCTCTCAGTCTGTCTCTCTCCTTGAATTTGTCTCTCTGTCTCAGTTTCTCTCATTCTCTCACTCTTCCTCCCTCCTCTCTCTGTCCCTCACTCTCAGTCTGTCTCTCTCCTTGAATTTGTCTCTCTGTCTCAGTTTCTCCCATTCTCTCACTCTTCCTCCCTCCTCTCTCTGTCCCTCGCTCTCAGTCTGTCTCTCTCCTTGAATTTGTCTCTGTCTCAGTTTCTCTCATTCTCTCACTCTTCCGCCCTCCTCTCTCTCCGTCCCTTGCTCTCAGTCTGTCTCTCTCCTTGAATTTGTCTCTCTGTCTCAGTTTCTCTCATTCTCTCACTCTTCCTCCCTCCTCTCTCTCGGCCCCTCACTCTCAGTCTGTCTCTCTCCTTGAATTTGTCTCTGTCTCAGTTTCTCTCATTCTCTCACTCTTCCTCCCTCCTCTCTCTCCGTCCCTCGCTCTCAGTCTGTCTCTCTCCTTGAATTTGTCTCTCTGTCTCAGTTTCTCTCATTCTCTCACTCTTCCTCCCTCCTCTCTCTCCGTCCCTCGCTCTCAGTCTGTCTCTCTCCTTGAATTTGTCTCTCTGTCTCAGTTTTTCTCATTCTCTCACTCTTCCTCCCTCCTCTCTCTCCGTCCCTCGCTCTCAGTCTGTCTTTCTCCTTGAATTTGTCTCTCTGTCTCAGTTTCTCTCATTCTCTCACTCTTCCTCCCTCCTCTCTCTCCACCCCTCACTCTCAGTCTGTCTCTCTCCTTGAATTTGTCTCTGTCTCAGTTTCTCTCATTCTCTCACTCTTCCTCCCTCCTCTCTCTGTCCCTCGCTCTCAGTCTGTCTCTCTCCTTGAATTTGTCTCTGTCTCAGTTTCTCTCATTCTCTCACTCTTCCTCCCTCCTCTCTCTCCGCCCCTCACTCTCAGTCTGTCTCTCTCCTTGAATTTGTCTCTCTGTCTCAGTTTCTCTCATTCTCTCGCTCTTCCTCCCTCCTCTCTCTCTGTCCCTCGCTCTCAGTCTGTCTCTCTCCTTGAATTTGTCTCTCTGTCTCAGTTTCTCTCATTCTCTCACTCTTCCTCCCTCCTCTCTCTGTCCCTCGCTCTCAGTCTGTCTCTCTCCTTGAATTTGTCTCTCTGTCTCAGTTTCTCTCATTCTCTCACTCTTCCTCCCTCCTCTCTCTGTCCCTCACTCTCAGTCTGTCTCTCTCCTTGAATTTGTCTCTCTGTCTCAGTTTCTCCCATTCTCTCACTCTTCCTCCCTCCTCTCTCTGTCCCTCGCTCTCAGTCTGTCTCTCTCCTTGAATTTGTCTCTGTCTCAGTTTCTCTCATTCTCTCACTCTTCCGCCCTCCTCTCTCTCCGTCCCTTGCTCTCAGTCTGTCTCTCTCCTTGAATTTGTCTCTCTGTCTCAGTTTCTCTCATTCTCTCACTCTTCCTCCCTCCTCTCTCTGTCCCTCGCTCTCAGTCTGTCTCTCTCCTTGAATTTGTCTCTCTGTCTCAGTTCTCTCATTCTCTCACTCTTCCTCCCTCCTCTCTCTGTCCCTCGCTCTCAGTCTGTCTCTCTCCTTGAATTTGTCTCTCTGTCTCAGTTTCTCTCATTCTCTCACTCTTCCTCCCTCCTCTCTCTCCGTCCCTCGCTCTCAGTCTGTCTCTCTCCTTGAATTTGTCTCTCTGTCTCAGTTACAGGCCTCTGTGAACCCCCACTGAGCTCATTTGCATGGGTCAATAGGATCAATGCTGGTCATATTATCAGCTATTACATATTGATTGGCCGGGGCTGAGGCCAGCTGGCTAAACAGCCATGCCTCCCACTCATTAATCAATAGTATCGGTTGGCTTATTGCACTGAGTGCTTGCACTGTGGCTTGTCCACTCCAATAATACATTCGTGTACTAGAGCAGTAGAGCAAGACATTAGTGTCTGGATAGAACATCTAAACAAGTCTACGACTCCTTTGATGAGGGAAAGAGGTCACTTCTAGTAATTTATATGATACAAATGGACAGTTTAATACCTTCACTGTAAAATAGGGGGAAAATGGATGGTCAGTACGCAGCTTTGTATAAAACATGCACTTCTCTATTCCTACAAACGCATCACAAAATCATGATTTTTGAGAAACCTATGAGGCCTTTTTTCGGCAAGTGGTTTTGCCTGACAATGGCTATTGTCTATATAACAATAGGTGGTCTTTTGTGGATTTAAGTATTTTCCCTTCCTTTTACGGTGCAAGAATCTAACATCTTTCTGATGTGTTTAGGGAAGGATGGACATTTGACCCAGAGGTAGTACAATGTTTTTGAAGGTTGTTAAGCAATTTCATGTACTACTCAATATTTATGACAACACAAAACTTATAAAAAAAGTATTAAAAAAAAAACCACCTTTGAAAGGGGAACTCACTGTATTGGATTATCTTTTGCTGTGCAACTAACAAAAAGTGTGCAGGGATATTGTGCTGGGATGACTACAGCTCTGTAGTATAGTTATGTACAACCCTGTATGCCTAGTGGTAGACAGACAGGACAAGGTACCAGACTATTCACCAGCAGTAATGGTTACATTGCTTTGGATGGCAGGATAGATGGCTGTATAAGTTTGCATAATAGAATTTGAAACTTGATGAGAGAAAAAAACTGAAATTAATACAAAAACCGTTGCAAAACTGCGCACTGACTAAAATGACCTGCAATACATAAATCTTAAAAGTTAGAGGGCCTGACGTTTCGATCCTAGAAGGACCTTTTTCAAAGGCAAAAAAAATGTTATCACTAAAAAATGATCATTCCAAAAAACATTTTGGAGAAACTGATAAAAGGGAAAATAAGATGATCATTTAAAATGTAGATGACCGTACATTTCATAATCATCACCATCACCACCGTCCAGATTTCAGGTTGATAAAAGTCACCTTTTTTAAGATACAGCAGTGATTGGATTTCAATCTTCCACAGGCTGTATCTTGGACAGAAAATGATGGAGAGAAATCGGAAGCAGTGTCTGCCAAAATGCAATCATTGGAGAAAGATTGGTAACATGAATGTTCCCTGCATGCACTGACTGGGAGTGGTACATGTAACAGGGAGTAATCAATACATGGTCTAATTTGTAATTAAATTGCTCTGTACACTCCAGCTGGCGCCCATTACATATACACACTGCTCATTCTGACTATAGATACACCTGGAAACAATGGACAGGGATGGAAGGTAAGAGCTGGCGTAATGACGTTGCCTGGGCAACCATTTCAAGGCTTGGGCCCAATGCCGACCCAGGCAGATAGAGGCCAGTTTCCCCTGACCTCCGGGTCATTCAGCCAATCACGATACAGGAACACAACAACCAAACCTTGGCCATTCAAGGTTAAAGCTGTGATTCTTTGGTTGGTTCCTCACTTCTTTCACTCTTGGATGGCTTCATTCTTGCTTTTGCTTCGATTTATTTTATCCCCACACAGGAAATTGCTCCCCCCCAAAAAAAACTGTGATCAGGATAAGGGTACCGTACATCTACTACAGATGCATCTTCAATGCGATTTATCGATTGGCTGTGACATTGTGAATTGCCCTTCACTTGGGGGAGAGTTATCGGATATCAATGGGCCATGGTTATCATTATAGCGTGCAGGCAAATTGGCCTGTCCTTGTTTACATGGTAGGAGTAGAGGAGACTAGTGGCATTGTCCTCTTCATCTCAGCTTGGTACTAAATGTGTTCTTCAATTCAATGAGGGTTTGCCCTACTCGATGTAATCAGCAGTGTGCTCAGTGCTTTGCCAAATTGCCTGCAGACAAAAAATACGAAGCTCGGGAGGGATTTGAACCTCAGACTGCTTTCTAGTGCTAAGTCTTAACCAGGCAGGGAGTTTAAACCTTTGAAAAGAAGAATTAATTTTGAAAAAAAATAAAAAATATATATATATAAACGTTCAGTGTGAATAACTTTTAAGATGAATAATGTTTGTCAATACATTTTGTACAAATAAATTCAGATGTCAGTATAATAAAAAGTTGCATTTTTTTTACATGATCACATGAAACTGCACTTTAAACATTCAGTTGAAGTGGTATTAATTCATGAGCTAACAAGTTCATTTTGTAAGCTCACCAGAAGGTCATGACTGAGGATATGTGCTGCAAATTTATTTTATTCAAAAACATTCTTTCGCATCACTTGGAAAAACAACTTGATTAGAAGTAAAAAAAAAAATCACATATTTTATTCAGTTTGAAGAATAATTTTAATGATACAATTCCTCGTTTAAATTTTAATCATTCTTTGATTCTCATAGTTGATAATTATATATCTCACAGTAAATATAAGCAGAGTAGAAGTAAATTAAAATGACACACAGACATCTGTAAATACCGTTATTTCTACATTTCTATTCTCACCCTTGAACGGAAAAAAAAGTACCAGCACAATTTAATTTCAAACACTCGATGAATAAAACATGCTGGTTCTTTCCTGAGAAAATGAAATGACTAATGAAAGTAATGAAAAAAAACAACAGCTTCAGATTATAATAAAAATCCAATCATCAATTTGTGGTTGCAAAACCATTTTCCTTTTGCTAAAGGGGGTTTTCTGCACTTGGCCCAAGGTTCACAGAACATACGCAAGTTTGATGTTTTCCCCAGATCAATGGTTGATGGAAATTCAATGGATTATGAAGTACTGAGTACAACTTCATTACTTTAGACTATACCAAGGCCATGTTAGAGACTGGTTGACTCAAGTTGCGTTTCCACTGGGCTTTTTGTGAGTGTGGAAAACTGCAGCGAGATGATGCCTTTGAACATTTGAAGTGAAGTGGGAATGGCCTTGCCAACTTTCCTCTTAGACAAAGTGGTTACTTTAAACAGCCAACCATTGTCCAGTAAATATGACTAGGTAAGTTTGACTATAAACCAGTGGAAATGAAGGACTTGGTAAAATGCCGCATGGGGAAACAAATGCTTCCAGTCAAATGCCAAGTTGGACATCAGGATAGTGTTTTGCCAGTTTCTGCATGCAGTGTACAAACACCTTTGCAATGACAGCCTGACATGGTTTGATTTCATGAGCTATCAAGTTCATTTTGTAACCTGGCAAAAGACCAACTTTCACTTCCTTCTTAAATTCTGTTACTTTTCCTTTGACATCCCAAATATGAAAAAATATGTTAGGCCCCCAAAATTGAAGAAAATGACCCTAAAAAAATGCATCCAAGTTCCAATATGGCCGCCTGTCCACACGCAATTCAGTACTGTACTGATCATTTCAAATTCCTTGGAAAATTCTTCCTTAAAAAGAAAAGAAAATAATAACCACACTGAAAAAACAAGAATAATGCATGGCTTGTGCAGTCTAAAATCAGCAATGTATAGGACGGACTCTTTGAACATTTAACAAATAAATCAGCTGAAGATATGTAAGGAATGGGTTTTATCTGGTATTTTAAAACAAATACTACGTTTCTCTTCATATACATGAACACAATATATACAAACATATACACTGTACACCCTGTAGTACAGTTCCTATTTGAAATCCACTCGTCTGATTGGTCAGTAGTCTGTGACATCACAGCTTAGACCAATTTCAAAGATAAGCATAAAATCTTGCTAACTTTGGAAATTCTTTCCTGTTAAAAACAAGCTTGCAAGTCAATTATTTCACTTGATGCTTACTGCGTTTGATTTGCATTCATTAGAAAATGCTTAGCATGAAAATTATAATTTAGCTTGCAACCTATTCATTTCACTAAGCAGGACCTTCCATGCTTAAGCAAATTTGGTTGCTTGAAATTGGGCATCATGGTCAATCCTGTAACACCATTGCAGCTAGCAAAAAAATACCTCAATTGCTACTTACATGGGTAGCAAATTCAGTACGTCTATTTCACAGGTAAGCAAAATATTTCTGGCTCCTGCACTTGTGTGGTTCTACAGATTTGTCTGCTTATGGGGTTAGTATATGGGGTTGGTATGGTGCCTTTGAAAGGAAATATGCCATGGTGGATTTCATGAAAGCGGCCCTCTACAGAAACAAAGGGCCAGGCTGAAGGATATGGCTACGGCCTTGGCTGTTGCTAGGGGCAGCAATGCCTGTGCCTGTCCTGATGGACAGACAAGACACAGCCACAGCCCTAGTGGTGTCCAACTTCCTTCAGATCAGTGCAACAGTAAGCCTCTTTCCTACTCAGGCCCTTTACCAATCCATGGATCAGGCTCAGGCTTCATCTCCATCTGACAAATCCTGACCAAACATGAAGTGCCTCCTACATATACAAATTAAAACCAAAAAAACCTAATCCTCCCCCAAAATAAACCAGACTGCCTTTCAGAAGTGGGGGCTCCCATCCTCTAATACTGACTGATAGTTGAGTAGCCCTTTGGTAGGCCGTATGTTCCATAATGCATGTAGACTGTCTGTAAAACTGAAAGACTCACGCACAATGGTTGAAGAAAGAAGTGGTCTTGCAGTGGTCGTACCTGTGGCCAGGTTTGAGGTTGGAAAACACCAGTACTCTGACCCAGCTGTAACAGTTGTGGACTTGAAATTAGCAATGCATTTCTTTTGCCTATCCCCGTGGGCTGCCTTACAGCTAGTACTGCTGAAATGGAAAAGAGAATGCCTGGCCAGCCACTGTCTGGTGCTTGTGATTTGCACCGATGCCTGCCTGTAAACATCATACACAGCCTCAAGGTACACAGCTCTGAATATCACAACAGTTGTTCTTTTTCTGAGTCACACCTTAATCTCAGCAAAACACTTGTCGGCAATTTGATTTCTTTCCTTTTTTTCATTTGAAAACGTGAGATGGGTTCAAGAGGTTTCAGGTTTGGACTGGCCGGTAAAATTGAGGAAAGGCAAAAACCTTAACATGTTAGAGAGATACGCCACTCTTGATTGCTTTACGAGAGGGGCTGGTGAAAAGATAAAACTAGGCTACCTTTGTCTCAGGCCTCGTTCTTAAGGCAACAGTTGAAAAAGAAGACCAAGTCAGTATCAAACCTTGTAAACACACAGTACACAGAAATTACGAGCCAAAAGAGAGAGACTTGAATCCGCCAATTCTTGAAATATGGTGATGGCATGTGCAGAAAACACATCATGTGCAAACGTAAGCAGTCAGGAAGGGGATTTAGTTTGAGGCTTACTGTTAGAAGTGGGGATGTCATTTTAGTTTTGGTTGACACACAAAAACGTCTATAACACTGTCCATACTGGTTCTGCCAATGTGCAATGTGCCAATGTGCATCATAGACACTGTGAATAGCCAGGATTCATTGCTTAAGGGAATGATACAAAACAGGATGAAGAGGAAAACGAGTCTAAAGTAATGAGGTGACGAGGGGAGTGAGAGAGAGCGGGTCAGAGGTCAGGAGGGTCTTATCAACTCGGCGGTGCTTCTCTCTGGAGAGAGGTGCAGATCGAGGGAGATTGTGAGGTGATGTAATGGCATAGGGTGATAGGCGAGGGAGGAAGGGAGGGAGGGATGGTGGGGAGAGGGCTACAGGCATACTGGCCAATTAGTCTCTGTCTGTTATTGGAACATACAGGGCCGCTGAATGCCTCAAAAGGGTGAGGTTTGCGACGGATCCAGTTCCCTGTTTCCCCAATGATCCCCTTATATTTATGCAGGAGCATGTGTGTCTGAGGGTGAGTGTGGGGTAGGGTGTTGGACGGAAGGAGAGATGTTGAAGGCAGGTGGAAAACTGACTTCCAGAATTCGGCAAAATGCAAAGTTATCCTACTAGTATTTACAGGCTTCTTTGGGATATCTCCCAAAAACCCCTATGAACACACAAGGCTGCCCTTGCAAGGGGGTGAGGCTACCAGAATAAATTCATTTCCAGGGGGCCAATGCAAATCAGAGCCTTGATGGCCACAAATGGCTTTAAATTTGTGTGTGGAGGTCTATTGTCTAGTCTTGATCTGTCCCTGTGATATTCCACTGGCTAGCCAGGCCACTGAGTGTACACTTTAACGTGGCCTGGTAACATTCTGTGACTGAGTTGACATGTTTTTAGACTCCACACCTGATATAGAGGACTTGTTACTGCCTGATAGATGCAAGTAACTCACCTCTTACATATATGTAAAATGCAGCTGCTCCTGAATTCTATTAGCCCAAATCTATTCACAAGCACTGCAAACATTAGGGCTGACATGCTGACTGTTACATGTACAAGGAGGTACGGTAGAATCATTCAAGGGCCAAGGGTATGCTCATTGGGGTTTGGAGATGTGCAGACACTGACAAGGAGTGTAGATGATCTAAAGACATCTTATGGAACAGAGAAGACTGGACGGCCAAACACATGGCAGGACTTAGGGTATGGAACATCAGTCCTTGAAGTAAAGGGTAGCCAATACAGCTGCACTGTCTTGCACAGACAAACATCGTTGCAGTGCAATAGACATGGACTTGCATTATTCAGACTCATTATTTCTACTCCGCAATAGACAACCAACTGGTTGGCAAAACCAGAAGCCTTATCAGACGCTGATACAACTGCCCATTGCACAGCCTGCCCTGGCTGACACTACCATGCTGCTTACAAGGAACCATGATATTTATGAGTTCTGGCAAGAGCATACACTCTGGGGAAACAGTTTTAAAGAGCACCAAGAATACAATCTTCTGACATTTCAAACACAAGTATCACTGCAATTTGTCTTTATAGTTTATACACATAGATATCATTTAGGACAAAAATCTATCAGTGATACAAGCTAGATAAATTCTGCATATGCTATGTATGATACATGAACAATGTCTGTGTAAATATATTTGGTTGGTGAAATAGGAATACATAGGAATGCCCATACTCACACCTTGCCACAACTTTTCATTTTAGCAATTTTTTTTTCTTGTGAAATCATTTCCTCGTGACTTTTGTTCATGCTCAGATAGTATGAACGTGGAATGTTCTCTTTGGTGGCTAAAAAGTAAACAGGGAAAGAAATGAAACAACTCCATGAAAGACTTGATGAAATAGGTGGAGAGCACCAGGCATCAGATTGGCTGGAATTAGTCCTCACGATGCAAGTCATCCAGATTCCTTCCGTGATTTCATTTCCTCTCGTTCCCTCAGTCCATTGTGGAAGGTTTTCCACTCAAAGCAAAGTCCATCAAAGAGCCATCCATACAGCATCTGTAAGCGATGACACAGTTTGATAGAGTTTCACTCCAGACCCATTGCAGGATCTAGCTGGTACCCTGTTCTACTTTTGACTTTGGCTGGTTCCCTGCTGCTGATATGAATCTAGCTGGTACCCTGCTGCAGTCTTAAATTTACCTAATATCAGGCTGCAGTTTTGAATGTACGGTGTGTGTAGCTGGTACCCTGCTGTTGATATGAATGCAGCTGGTTCCCTGCTGCAGTCTAACGTCTACCTGATATCAGGCCGCAGTTTTGAATGTGGCTGGTTCCTTGCTGTAGATTCTAATGTCGCTGGTACTCTGCTGTAGATTTCACTCAAGCTGGTTCCCCACTTCAGTTTCAAATCTAACTAGTTTCTAGCAGTAGATTTGAATCTGGCTGGTATCCAGCAATAGGAGTGAATCTAGCCAGTTCACTGCTGAAGATCTGAATATACATGTAGTTGGTTCCCTGCTGTAGATGTACTTTGGAATCTAGCTGGTTCCAGAGTATCTGAATCAAGCTTAGCCATTTCCATGCTGTAATTTTGAATCTAGCTGGTTCCCCTCAGTAGATTTGAATCTAGCTGGTTCCCCTCAGTAGATTTGAATGTAGCTGGTTCCCCTCAGTAGATTTGAATGTAGCTGGTTCCCCTCAGTAGATTTGAATCTAGCTGGTTCCCCTCAGTAGATTTGAATGTAGCTGGTTCCCCTCAGTAGATTTAAATCTAGCTGGTTCCCCTCAGTAGATTTGAATCTAGCTGGTCCCCCACTGGAGTACTGCAAGTCAGTATTTTTCTATTAAGCAGTGCTGTTTATCCATCATGTATGGTGTTTTTGAAGAGGGATGGAGGGAAGTCCATATCAAAATATCTGAGCTGAACATTTACTACGTAAGGCAGCTCTGTCAAGACTGAGTATGTCTCTTACAAGAGCCAGAAACGTGGCTAGTGTCTTGGCTGATGTTGGAGTTCAAAAACTATGAACCACAATTTCTCTGTTCTTGCTGTCCACAAATATCACAAATAACTATGCAAAAATGCAGCCCACCAACAGAGGGCGCTCTACAGGCTTTAGGTAGCTTACCTACAGACTTAATGTAACACTGATGTCGTAACATGTTCTTTGGAGTCACAGAATAGTGAGCCTATGGAAGGATACATATCACAGTGCATACTGTTTTGCTGAGAGCTGAGCTTTATGGCCCTATGTAGTGTTCATACTACAGTCTTCTTCAGAGTTGAACCAATCTTCAAATAATGGAAGAACATGTAACTTTCCAAATGATGACCCACCAACAGAGGGCGCTATACTGACAAGAACCTACATGTTAAACCCCTTGGTTCAAAGGTATACAATATCACACGGAATACTTTACTCAATACTCACCGACACTCGTTGCCACGTCAACCAAATACTGTCTCCTCACAGAACTTGAGCTGCCAGATCTTGCCTCCGTAAATCTCAAACTTTTTCCTTCCCATCAAACGGACCAGCTCATCCTACCAAATAAGGAGGAAAAACTAGGCATTAAAAAAAGAAAAAGAAATTTGACAGGACTCTCATAATGATTGTGAATCAGCTATCCTAGATTCTGAGGACCACTGACAATGGAGAGAAATAGAGTGAAATGGCTGCCGTTGGTATATAAGAAACAGTTCTGTCTTCCAGAAAGATTGCCAAGGATTGAAACATCAAGCCTCTGATAATACTGGAGAGTAAATAAGTAATAAACAAATGATGCATACTACACATGCTTAGAAAAAAAGAGAAATTATTTGTGCATGGAATCACAACAAGCTATTCAGAATCCAAGCTCTGCAAAAGTGACTAGGTGCTCTTCCAATGAATATTCATTTTGAGAAAAAGAACCAACAATCACCTCGACTGAGTCTACATCATCATTGTCCAGACATTCGTAGGCCTTCTGCAGAATCTCAATGCCAAGACCCTTCATGATGTCCTTCCTAAGGGCTGCGATTCTGTCCATCAGCCGACCAGATGTGGTCATGGAGGCGTTGCCTGTGTGGTGAGAGGGGAGGGAGAGTGAGAGGCGAAGAGGGAGAGAGGGAGAGAGAGGGAGAGAGAGGGAGAGGCAAAAAAAGCAACAGAGAGAAATGAAGGAAATTACTTTTAATTTTTTTTTTTTTTTTTTTTGGGGGGGGAGGGGGTTGTACATGTGTAATAGAAGAGACAGACTTGCAGTGTTGTAGCACCCCATCTCACATACATGTGTCTATACTTGTACTCCTATTGGTATTTGCGGAAATTGTACTCATGGTAAAAAGCTGCACCACAACACTACAGCCTACTTCTTTAGGGGATTATTTCGTTCAATGAACAAACCTCCACCATCACCACCACCACCAAAAATGAAAACAACAGATAGTCTATCCATTCTGGAAAACAAGAACCAAATACAAAACAAAAAATAATAAACATGCATTGACTACCAGTATGCCAAACAAACAAAAACTAGTGGGTCAAGTTTTCTTGAAGATACCATTTGAACTCAACTGTTCTGAAGGCAGCACAAGAGAAATAGCAAGACTGTTACATCGGTTTGTTTCACCGGTAAAAGGCTCTCGAGTTAAATTAAGTGAACATGATTCATCAAAGAAAAAGGCCCTATTTGCATTTCAAAAAAAAAAGAGTGCAAATAATAATGCCACAAGCAAATACTGAGCAGACATCTTTGACGGAGTGCATTTGGTGTGTGACATACGAGTAGTGAAATGCTTTGTGACATGCTTTGACCATGCCTAAAGTGGGGAGAAACTCACGAGCAAACGGCATTCCTGGGGATCCTGATAGAACAAAAATTGCAGTTTTACTCCAAATGAGTCAGAAAGAAAAAAGAAACTAAACATCCATACTCCCCATGTCCACAATCAGCATAGGGTTACCAGCTTGTCTGCCTTAGCTCATGCTACTCATACCGTAACCAACCTTCAATAAATTAAAGGTCAAATTCAGATCCACAAGATGGCTTTCCAAAAGCCATGATACCCAAATAAATGACATGCTTTCTATCGTGGCCTGATACATCATTTGCATTATTCACTTGAAAGTCTCTTTTTGCTTTGAGCACATCCCTTTAACCACTTCCAGCCGGGACCTCCGAATCCGGAGGTCAATTGGATTGCCATTGCAACGGGGCCCTCTGAATCCGGGCACCACTATTGTCCACATTCTAAACAAAGACTCTTTTCAGCTTAGAACAAAGCAATATGAATCAGTACAAAGACCCTTTTTGATGCACGTTGCCACATGAATTGCAAGATTAGCAGCAGTAATTGTGCAATTGTGGGACTTTTACTGTGGAGGATCGAGGGATACCGAGCTGCAGCTGAAAGCACGCGGGGGACATTGTCTTTGCATGCCACACAGCCCAATGGTTGTCGGTCTGGCATTGGAATTCCCCCCACATTCTTTACCTCAATCTGTACGCTCGTTTGTGGCTGACCAACTCGAAGATTTGACTGCCTGGAGTGGAGGCTGGAGTCTGCGGTCAGGGATTGTCAGCAGCGTACACACTCCCCTAGAGGGCGCTCTTACTCTCCCAAGTGCTCCTCTAGAGGGCGCC